>SSNS01000054.1:1573797-1817679 GCA_006937985.1 Aphyosemion australe
CTGGGAGAAAAGGGCCGCATTTGGCTGATCATTTATCAATGTCAACCACATAATGATTCTCCCTGCAGTCCCCCTATTGATGAGGATAATTACATTAGCTCAGAGTGACTGATCAATAAAGCCCAGGGAAAATGGTTTATTATAGCAGCACCGAAAAGGCTTTTCTGGAAGAGGGGAGCTGCTTTTTCTCTTTTTTTATATAACAGAAAGCAGGGCTGATCTGTGAAATCCAAAAACAGTTAAAGGAGAGGAGGAACTCCTATGCTATGATGTTTAGGCATTTTATTTGGTGCAATTTATTCCTTTTTTTCTTTCCACATGATGGCCTTTTGTTAGTGAGTCCAAAAAGATGGAAGTAAATTTAAACTTTTATTAAAAAAAGAAAAAAACAAGAATTGGGAGTAAATAGGATGCAAAACTGAGATGCTTTAAAAATAATCATTTTCCTTGCACTTGAATAGAAAGGGGAACGGAAGAAGAATCTGGAAAACTCTCAACTAAAATAAAATAAATGAAAGAAATAAACAAAACAACCTTCAAAGACGTCCAGTTAAAGTATTTCTGACCTTTCTTACCCTCTCCATGAGGATATATCTCTGCTTCACTTCTTTTATGTGTGTGTGAGAGAGAGTGTGTGTGTTTTTAATTGTCAACAACTTATCCCCCGCAGGAATGTTGCGAACTCTTCCTCCTTAATTCTCGGCGGTGCTCCGCGCCAGCTCCCATTTACCGCTGATGAACGCGTCTGCAGGAGACAGCTCCATTATCTATTTATCATTTATGATTGTATTTCCTCAGACAATGGAGGCAGCAACACACACACACACACACACACACACACACACACACACACACACACACACACACACACACACACACACACACACACACACACACACACACACACATTTCGGCCTTTTGAAATTTAATTCGATGGCAGCTTCTATAAAAAATAAATCAGATAATTATTTCTATTTATTATTTAAAAAATTAGATAAGAAACAATATTTTTAATTATTTTTATTTTTTCACACTTCATTGAACCCCCTCATCCCTTTCCCTTTTGACGTGCACGTCGTAAAAAATAATCCCTAATGATGTTAAAATTATAATTAGTCAGATAACATGGCTACAGGCCTTCATGGGGATGAGCAGAAGCTGCAAATTGCAGTGGCCAGTCCTGCAGCCGCTGGAGATGAAAAAAAATAATGTGCGTGCAGAATAAATAAAGCGCAATAAAAAGGGAAATAGCCGGAGTTTAGTTCAGCCTTGAGGTATTCAAAGCGTTATTTCAATCAGTTAAGATTTAATTAAGTGAGCCCCAGGCCCACTTTATCTCATTACATCCTTTTTTTACATTTCTCTATAGCGTTGTGTTACAAAGGCCTCAAGGTTGTCAACGTTTGACCATCTTTTCTTTGCTTCTTCCGGTGAAATAATCGCGCTTTATGGCCAGAGAGCGCATAAGATTCGGCATTATTCCATTAGGACACGGGGCCGTTAGTGAGCGGACAAAATATGGATTCATTTCACTCTTATTTTTAATCTCTTTGGTTTATTTAAAAAATGTAAAGTAAGAAAAAAAAGAAGAGGCATAGAAATATCTTGCGGGTAGCCGAGGGCAGCAGAGTGAGACATTTCACAGATCTGTAAATAACAGAAGAGGACTGAGAGGGAGGGCGCGCGCATGTGGCTCTCCTAAAATATGAAATCTCCTCTTGATAAATGCGCATTTCTACAGGCGCCACTCGGATCCGTTCATTAATGAATCCGATCTAATGTAGATGTTGAGGCGGAACAGAGAAGAAGAAGCTGGAGACCCCCTCTCCCCATATCCTCCCCACCGCACCCTTGGGCGCACTGTTATTACATGATGGCGACCCCTTCTGGAGGCCAAAGTAAATTTGTTCATGGAGTGTAAAGAAAAAAAACAGTTTTTTGTTGTGGCACCATCTCCATTCTTGTTTTCCTGTGAATCTCTAATATCCCGTCATATTTCCATGATTTCTGCGCAAAATAATGGACACGTTTTACATCCTGTTTGCATCCGTCGCTGTAAATATGACCCTCATCTTAAATAAAAAGCTCCTTATGCATGTATTAGGAGGCCACGCTGATGGTGGAATCAATAAAGATGGATTGTAGAGTCAATATTCCAGTGCGCACCTGGGGACTTGTTGCCCATACCGCCCCTTTCCAGAGCGCGCGCGCACGTGACGCACAAAAGGAAATTCTAATTATGCAGAATCTCGGAGAGCAAACTGCGCACGAGTTTCTGTGTTTGTAAAAAAAAAAAAAAAAAGGACATCGGTGCTTGAGTCGTGCAGCCAGGGGCCCGATGGACCTGCTCGTCATTAATCACAGCCCACTTTAAGATTTTGACTCAAAGTATAGAACCGGTAACCATTATCGTCTCGGGTGGCAGTTAAAACCTCTTCTTATTTTTCAAAACAATGTAATGGCATACAGGTCTATACAGGAAAAAAGAGAAGAAAGAAAAATGACGGCTAGGGAGGGTAAAAAGAAAAGAGGGAGATGGAGTTCCAGAATAACGTTTCAGGAAGAGATATAGGTGGTCCACCTCAGCACAACTAGACCTGGTGGAATAATAATAATAATAATAATAATAATAATAATAATAATAATAATAATAATAATAATAATAATAATAATAATAATAATAATAATAATTTAGATTTTGCAATTTGATTTGTTTAAATTTTTAATAAAACTTTGTTAAAAAATCTGCAATGCCTTTCTATTAACATACAAAAAAACATAAAAAGCTTCATATTTGCAGAAAAGAAGAAACAATTTCAATAATTTTAGGACATTTTTAAGGGTAACTTCATCATTTGTATGATTTATTTTAATAACAATAAGTTTTATTTATTTATTTAATAGTTAACAGATTTGAGTGATATTTATGACATTATATATTATATATATATACACAGCTATATAATCTATCAAAACCAAAATGCTTCAATTTCATTAAAACTATTTTATTTTGCCATCCAGGTGTTTTACATGCAGTGGCTTCTGTCAGAGGCTGCTGATGAGAAGAGTTATGAAAAAGATTTCATGTGCAACCTCCTGTAATTTATCTGATACAGTGAGAGAGAGAGAGAGAGAGAGAGAGAGAGAGAGAGAGAGAGAGAGAGAGAGAGAGAGAGAGAGAGAGAGAGAGAGAGAGAGAGAGAGAGAGGCAAAAGCGTCTCAGTCCCTGTTAGCAGTCGGAAGCTTCAGTGATGAAAAGCAAGAGCTGGTGTCAAGAACTTTTTTAGCATGTCACTACAGCTGGTGGGAATGAATAGTAGCCAACTGAAAAGAGAGAGAGTGGGTGTGTGTGTGTGACATAAGGCTATTTGGGTGCTTTCAAAACAATAAAAGCCCTGTGTGCAACTATCTCACAAGTCCAAGTTTGTCTCCCAACAAGGAGTGTAGCCTGGTGTCAATACTCTGATAGCCTTCATCTGCCAATAGTGACCGGCAGCCGGCTTCCTATCTTATCAGCAGACCAGGTAGCGCCATACCTGGGGGGAATAACTGCTGTGATAAAGAGCGTCCGGGCCAATAGAAAGCCTCTCGTCTGTCTGCGAGGAGTTAATAGAGAATGCCACTGGAGACAGGAAGTCCTCAGAAAGTGAAAAGCACTTTATTGCGCACCTGAATGGCCTGGCATAGAGTTTCCCCTCCAACCCAATGGGGAAAACCGCATTACAGTTCCCCACACAGGGTCATTACGAGCATGCAGCGGAGTTCAAGTGATCCATTCCATTTGAATGACAACATCGCATCACTCCATTCATTCCTCCCTGACCCGGCGATGATCCCGGTGGGATTGGGATATAGAGCAACGTGTAGAGGAGATTCCAATCACTCTGGAAGTGTCTTCATCCAGGATGTGATTGTTGCTTCTGTGCAAGCAACAGGTTTGTGGACTCATAACCCAACACACAGCCGCATGACATCATCAGGCCTATAAAAATGGACCGTAACATCGATCCAACGCAGGCTGACCTCCCATAAGTCTCACGTAGGCGATGTGGGACATGTGTTTGGATGGAAGTGTATATTTACCTGTCACTGGGAACTCAAGGACATGGCAGCAGCGAGGTTCTATTCGGCCGGATAGTGGAGTGGTTTTCCAGGGAAAATGAGCTGTAAGAATGACAAATGGCTCACCTTTCTCAACCTAAATGACACAGAATCTGGCCCTGAGCTTTCAGCTAAACAGTTAATTGGTTAGTTCATCAAAAGCACCCTGAAAAAAAAAAAACACTCAAGAAAAGTTTATCCTCCTCGTCTTTTCTGTTCTCCACATGTTTTTCCTCAACTGGCACATCCACTGCTTCCATCCCAGAGATTCACACCATCCCAGCACAAAAATATTATGTTGCCACTGGCAACAACTGAATAAAATACCCAATCA
The DNA here is from genome assembly GCA_006937985.1 of Aphyosemion australe. Classification (NCBI taxonomy): domain Eukaryota; kingdom Metazoa; phylum Chordata; class Actinopteri; order Cyprinodontiformes; family Nothobranchiidae; genus Aphyosemion; species Aphyosemion australe. The sequence continues at coordinate 1,578,233 of SSNS01000054.1, forward strand.
CATCTGCTCTTTCAAATGTTTCCAAAATGAAGCCGAGTCTGTACGTATCAGGGAAGTCCTCTGATCTGTAGGATTTTAAAGCCGAAAAATATCGAGGTGTGTTAATTGATCTCAAGACGTGTTTTGACAAATGCAAGCGTCGTTTCTGAAGAAGTTGGCGCAGTGTGAAGGGTCAGACCCACTGTTGCCATCTGGATTAGTGGTTGTGTTGCTCTTAGAACCAATCAGAGCCTTTGGTTTATGTTCATGGCTGACACCACCCTAGTAAAATAGAAGGATCTTTTGTGACATCAATGGTTACGTTTTTCGCATTGCATCATGGGATTGTGTGGCAAGAAACAGCGTATTTTGCCTGTAATTTGATTGTTTTGCACATTTGGAGGAGGATTTAGCGAAGCAGATGGATCATTCTTGCTGTGTGGTTGATTGTTTGGCCTGTGGGTGGCTTGATAAAAAGGTTTATTGGAATTTCCTACGTAAAGGGCCGCGAAATACGAAAGAGACGATTGCAGGCGACCCAGACTGTCCGAAGAAAGCCTGGATTCCTGCAGCAAGGACAGTTTGTGAGGCTCATTTGCTCATGGTAAGTCCTTGTGACTACGTATCTGTTAATTAGAGAAGATGTTATTAAAAACATTCATCTTCGTGTATTTTTAAATCCACAAACTCTTATTGTTTTTGCGTTCTGATTCGGATGTCACAATCCGCGATCATTATAATAATAAAGAATTAAATAAGGACACTGATTAAAGCAGCTATCTGGAGTATTTCTTTTATCCAATGGCACCATCTAGTGGCCGACAAGAGTATCACACCAAGAGTCGGTCGACTCAGTAATTTAAGATGGCGACTGCACGTTTCTTGTTTATGAGTGTGCTTCTGTAGCTGACAGAACTAAAACACGTCGTTTTACAATTATTATTCTCATGTCATGTTGTGTTTTCATATATTTATATTTTAAAGACTTATTGTCCGTGAAAAGTTCATCAACGCTGCATCAGCTGAGGTACTTCCTTAAATTTGAAGCACGGAAGTGGTAGTGTAGCGCTATTGGTTAGTTCTGGTCGGCGCTCAGTTTCCTATTGGACCAAGTTTTACGGGGCAGGGGGCGGGCTTAGCAAAAAAAAAGACGTATTGCTTTAAATAACTTTATTTTTGTCTTCATTACAAATTTAAAAGCTTCTCTCTAACCCTCCTCCTGTCTTTAGACGTTAAAGTGTTTATATATTGAGGATTTCGCCCGTAAACTTGCGTAAAAGTGTACGTCGCGTATTGATAGGCCATATTGTTTGTTATTGCCACACAGCCACTCGCGCATGCGCACAACGATAAAAAAGATGTCAACAAAGATTCTCTTATAGTGCCGACTCCTTAAACCTCTTATTTCATAATAACTAGCTTGTGACTTCTTTCACCATGCAGGCCATCATGATCACTAATAAGGGAAATGGTGACGTTTTACTTCTTAAGTCATGCATCTAACCTTTTACCTCTTGGTCATCTTTCCAACTAATCTTTCAAAATGTCACCGATGATCACTACAGCCCTTTTCTCTACAATCCCGCTGTTCCTCTCAGGTCCCTGATTCCGTCTTTGTGACCTGGCTTCCTCCGAAACCTCCATGTTAGCAGGAGATGGCACCATTTCTGGGTCACTTCTGTCACAGACCAAATGCCACACCAGGAGGGTTGACCTTTACTGGTCAACGCTAAAACAGGAAGCCTCCATCAAGATGGATCCAAACACAAAATACGGCTTTCCATTCCTTCATTTTATCCATGACAATACACGTTTGAGCGGAGGGAAAAAAAAGATGAAGAGAAACTTAACCTAGCCTAAAATAGTCCCTGAAAATATGGTCGATGTTTGACATCTTGGCTACACTCGCAGGGCTGCAGACTTATGGCATATCAGGTCTCACTGGAAGGAACTTTAAATATGCGTTCTGGATTTATTTGAAAGGAGGGTTAGGTAACAAGCAGCACTGTTTTTACAAATGGGGGCTTAGCTTAGCTAAATGGAATACCTTAATTAGCAAGAAGCCCAGTCAACACCTCTCTCTTTAACATAGTGCGCCATTAGGTTTCCATTGCCAAGCTGTTAATCTCAACAGAAAGCAGCTTGAGGTTTGAATTTAAAGCTTAAAAAAGAGGAATTTCAAACGCCAGGCCATGAGGTGGGATGAGAAATGAATTCAAGCTCACAAGTTTGTTTTGCAGGACATTCGGGTCTTTGAACCTCTGTTTTTACTCGTCCAATTCAACCAATGAGGCGCAAAGCTTAATTTTCTTCCATTTCTCCTCCCATTCCCAAATCAGAGGGTTTATGTGTCATAGTTGTTCAGTTTCCTTCAAACATACCATCTGTCCTCCATCCTGTCTATCAAACATCTACTGTGTTGCCATTTAAATTCCCCCCTCGCTTCTGCCCCATTTTTCTCACGATCCATTGTTGTTTTTAAATATCAGCCTCTGATTAACGGGTGGAGCCTCCTAAAAACAAAAAAAATCTTTATATCAAATTCAACTTGGAGATAAAAGCTTTTTTGCTCTCTCTCTCTGCAAAACTGTTATTCCAGCCATAAAATAATAAAAAAAAGTGTTTTTTAAATTTCAATCGGACTCTACTAGGATAACTTTTATTTATCTCCACTCTGATGTCTTGCTGGCTCGGCGAGGCAGAGAGGATCCCTCCTAAAAACGCCGTGCTGCCCGAGGCAGAAACAGGCCCGAGATCTCTTCACATAAATAACACAGGAGCGTGGAGGAAGCCCGTTTGGTGGTCTGCTGGAGGGATAGAACCAGGGTTCTGTCCTTTTCTCATTCTCAGAGTCTCAGTGGTCTAACAGCTTGGCCGTAGAGGCATAAAACAGCAGGAACTGGGGGAGATTGGGCCAAGTTGTACATCTGAGTGGAAAGCAGACTTCCAATAGCCTGCAGGCTCAGAACAAACAGAGTGGATTCTGTGGACAGCACCAAACTAATCTGACACATGGGAGTCGCAGATTTACAATTATTATAACACAATGAAATGTGTCAAGAGTTTATGCTGAATATAGGGCGTCGTACCAAGACCAACATGCAGGTTTGACATTGTTAAACACTGTGATCAGAATGCATCACGGGTGTAACGATACGCCAGAGTCATGGTTTGGTACGTATTTGGTACAACAAAAATCATATATTTCAAACAGACAATAGCTACCAAAAAGAGATTGAAAATCTTTTCTAGTGGCAACCTTAGAATAGGTCAAAATCTATTTTAACTATAAATCTGTTTTAATCCCATTTATGCATCAGAACTGCATGCACTCATCGAATAGAACAAGCTTTATTGAGTGGTTATTTTGTCCGTTCTTCACATATTTCATGTCTTCTGATTGAATTTTAATCATTGTTCATTTTTGTCTCGTCTTTTATTTGTGAAATCGTCTTCATCCAAGATTATTTTTATTTTCATTTCACTTTTGTTCTCAAAAATATATATGTGACGAAAAATACAGAACAACGAAAAATATTTTGTCAACAAAATTAACAATAGATGCAAAATAAATCAGATCTGAGTTATATCTTCCTATGCGAAAATATTAAATGCCAAAAATATGATACGTCACACCAATCTTTAGCTAGATAGGACCAATCCCAGCCAGGAGTGCGAGTGCGTAGGGTGTCCCGATTCAAGTGTGGAAGGTGACCACGTCCCTTTTGCACCCTTAATCCGCACTTCACCCAAGTCTGCATCAATGCGGACTTTGAGCAAGGGTGTTACCCACAATCCATTGCTGCGTTGGAGTTTTGAGAAGAAAGTGGAGCAATGGCTCAAATGCCTTTTCTGAAAATAAGTATTTTCAAATGAAAGAAGTTCATTTTAAGACGATTAATGATATTTATTCATGCTCTGAAAGTTTTAATGTGGACAGCAATGAATTTAAATTTAGTCAAATAATTGTTTGTTTGAAAGTTGTTAATAAAGATGTTTTTAAAAGTAGCACAAACAGCCTTAGTGTGGGAACATTGATTTTGATAACCAGAAATTACCCAACTGGCTTGCCATAGAGGTTTCAAAGGCACATTATATGACATAACTGCTTGCCACACATGTAGCATGCGGCTCCTCGCTGCTGCTGCGGATCATGTGGAAGGCAGATCTTGTGTTTCCTGCATGGTACTCTATAGTAGGGATGTATGCTTTCAATAAGATCTTCCTCTGCTTATTTTCTGTTGTGCTTTTTAGCAAAAATTAGCAAAATAAAATGTGTGAATTTGTTGTGGACATTTAAGAAGAGGGTGGGTCGCCTAAATGCCAAATAATATGTTGTTTATGCCTTATTAGTTTTTGTTACAATATTGAAATTGCTGACAGGGATATTGTGAAAACTTCAATACATTGTCATCGATTGAATGCTATTTAAAGTTTACGTCGCAACAGGAATTCTTATTTCTTCTAATTTTTCTGTCACACTCTATGAGCTAAACCTATATTTCTGCAAGTTATGTTCTGGTTGCTTCTCCAGATCCCGGGTGTTCACAGCCCCAGGAAGCAGCCTCTCCAATCTGGCCTTATATGGAAAGCACTCCACAACCTTACTGTTATTGTTGTGACAAGAACAATGCGTCTAAAAGGGGTGGAAGACAGAGACAAGGAAAACACTAAATAAAGATGTCTGGCTTTAAAAATAATCAGATGGGAGCTTTTTTCCTACATTTCTATTCACATCATGGAAATCTTGTCAGCTTATGTTGTACCAAAGGCACTCGCCTTTGATGTGGGTTTAAAAAAAGCTGTATTTAGTCTGCAATGTGTTGCACAACCTAATTTATAGGATTTGACCCTGGCTCCTCCTTTGTGCAACAGCCATCTTGGAAAACAATGGCAGGAAGATTGAAACTTAAGAGGAACGGAATCTGCTGTTTTCCATTTATTCTGCTCTTGTTCAATGGAGAATTTTTCCTCCCTGTGTAAAACCGCTCTGTTTTCTCATGTCCAACAGGAGTCATAAAATTATGTCTAAGCATACCATGGTCAGGCATTAGGGCTGGGTTTAACTGGACACATGGGGACAGTTGTTTTGTACCACATGGGGCGAGGTGAGGGGGCGGCAGGGACTGACAGAGGAAGGCATTGCTGCCTGGCGACCTCGTGGTGACCCAGTGGCCTCCTCACGGTGGGATCAAGGCCTAGAAGGGAGCCGGCTGAGGGTTAGAGGTTTAAGGGTAACAAATCAAGCAACACTTTAGCGGTATTTAACCCCCACATACCATATCTCTAACTGCAAGAACAGTCCAAGACTAAAGAAAAACAAGAACTTATTTTTACTCTGCAACCAAAAATTTGAAGGAAGAAAGGAAGGAAAAATTTCAGGTCAATTAAAAATTAAATGTATCTCTTGTTACATCTTGACGTGAAAGATTTTGCAGCAATGAAGCCAAAATAAGAGAAAAATAAATCATTTTTTGCATTCGATTTTATTTAGAATACAGAAAAATACAGCAAGCAGCCTTTCGAGATACACGAGGTTGTTCACCTTTTCACTTTCTTCACTCTTATCGTTTTGTGTGCTATAAAGAAGAGGACAGGGACCTCCTATAGGCAGTGCATATCGGACTCTAAAAGCATCACTCAACTTTATGTTTTGGTTCCCCGAGCTCAACTGTGTTTCTTCCATTAGTATCTCCTCATAAAATGTGCCGGGGTTATAAAGATGAGCAACAGACGACCACTAGATAGTCCTGCACCTTTACATGGCAATAAGGTGTTTCCATGTACCTGTGAGCCCCTCACGGCTAAAGAAGCAGATAAAGTTTATTGTGTTAATTCTGGAGGGCAAGAATATATACGAGATAATCTGATGAAATATTTATTAAAGCACAAAAAGAGACAAAAAATACACAATAAGAGAAATTCCTTCTTATTTATTATATAATAAATGTCATCGATAAGGGGATGCAAATAAAATTGTGTAAAACACATTTAGCTTTTTTTATTCCATTGTGACATCACCATGTTTTCATCTTTTTTTACTTTAAACACAGATTCAGTTGCAAATACCTTTGTGTTTTATGCATTTTTGAAAAAAATTAAGAAAAATTTGTTCAATTATGGCTCGACACCACAAATAAGTACATTTTAAGTACATTTTACATACACAATAAGCAAAGTTCATGAAAATCCTGTTCTGATTTATATTGATTTATCATAAGTATAAATATTTGCAGGAGTTTGGTTTCTTGGGTATTAGTGCCTGAACTGTCAGAAATGTCTCACATTTTCTTAAAGCAGCATTCCGCAACTTTGCAGTTATATGGTCTCTGTCGCCCTCTAGAGGCTTTCTGCGTAACGTCACTGTCGTAACATTAAATCTCTCTCTCAGGCATAAGAGGCATGTTTACATTCCTAATGTCAGGCAAAACAACGAAAACAAACTTTTCCACCTCCACACATTGAATAAATAGTTTTATCAGGACTGTATAACAACTTTATGCCCGACCAAACACAATAACCCTGGTGAAATCATTTATTACTTACCTAGCCATTAGCAGCACGGCTAGGTTAGAGTCCGTAGTTCATGCCGTTCTTTTTAAAAGAGCTCTAAAGCGAGGAAAAGACGGCCCAATAATAACTCTGGTCTTTGCTCTTGCTCTATCACGTTCTCTTTTTTTTTTTCCTATATTCCTCAGATAAGGGATATTTAGCTTTTTTTGGTGAATCTGCCGCTGCTACAGTGAGTCTACTTTATACAATTATGGCAAGCCAAAGAGATAAAAAAAAATGCGCGTTCTAAACTCGCATTATGTCCGCCAAAACTCTCGTTCAGGACACGCATTTTGGCAGACATAATGCGCGTTTAGAATGCACGCTTTTTTATCCCTTTGGTTTGCCATATTCTGCCGTAAAACGACACCCAGTCAGTACTTCCATCGCTACCTGATGCACAAAAACTGTATAGCGCAGTAAACAGACGTTGGACCCCCCAACACTATCACAGGTATGAAAATGAACATAATAGATAATAGTATGACGCAAAAACTTTACAAAAAAGCATAATTTTAAGGTGTAAATTTGCGGAATGTTGCTTTAAAATAATCACTTTATCATAAGAAATTACCCTATTTATAAAAAAAATTATGTAACTGTTGAATAAGAACTCCTTGTAGTATTTTAGAATCTGATCTGTTGAGTTTAGAAAGAAAATTATTTCAATTATAATAAATTGTAGACTTGGTTACTGTGTAAATGTAAGGAGATGCAACATGAACGGTTGCTTTAAACCACTGTACAAAAAAAAAGAAAAAAGGTCACTGTGAGGGCAGCCTTAATCAGAAATGATCCTGTTTACCCCCTGTAGAGAGACTGAGAGGGCACTGAGTGACGCAGGTGAGAGACAGGCGTCCACCGATCCTCCAGACCGCACCTCTCTTATCTGCCAGTGGAACGGAGGAGGAAGGAGTGACAAAGGCCAGGGCTTTGGGTGTGATAAGTAAGGGTCTTATGTCCTGCTTCGGTCCTGACGAGCACCATGGCCATCCACAGCGAGAGGCCATCCAAGGGCCAGGTGTCGACCACGAGCGGCGTCTGGCCGTGCAGTCAGATATGCTGCTGTGTGTTTACACGAGGCTGCTTTGGTGTAGTGAATTACAGGAAGAACGTGATACAGACGAAGAAAGAGGGTCAGGTGGAGTTCAGGGTAGTTTTTTCGCCAGCTGTTATCACGCCGCAGGAAAGCCAAATTGCTTCCGGATCCATAGCAGGAATCCACCCCTACATAGTTCAGTGTTTCTAACCTTCCCACCTCCTTGTGGCTCTCTCTCTTTCCTCCCATTCAGACGTTTAATTTTTTTTTCTGTTTTTCATCTGCTCTACTTCAGATCCTTTTTTTCACTCTTTGTCCTCTTTTTGGGTCTCTGGCATTCGCTCCTGCTGGGTGGCATGACACAAGGTGACGATGTCTGTGGGGAAGCAGTCTTTGAGTAGGATACCTCTGTCTCTCTGGCAGTCCAGCTCTCCGATAAAACCGTACCAGTAGATCACGAGGCCGGGGCCAAACCTGCAGCCCAAAACAAAAGAAACAAAACCAGTGTTTGGTAATGGAACTATTACTGTTATGAGCTCTGAAGTAGCATTTCACTGTTAACTCTGGAAATAGAAGCTAAACCAAAACAGCAGAAACAAGTTAGTGAAATGATTGAGCAAAAGGAGCTGGATCTGCAGTAGATAAAGCGGCTTTGGTTCTCTTTTGATCACCATCCAGGAAACTTGCTCTGAATCAGACAAAAAGACCGCCTGGGAGATAAGGATCTTTTTGAATAGCTGATACACTTTCAATTACATTACAATGGCAGCAAAACAACAACAATATATGGAATAACAAAGAGCTGCACCGAGGCTTCTGATTTCTGTCATCGCAACGCTTTTGAAAATAGAGGTCAATGTAAAGTCTGAGACTTCAACATCCTGCATCTGGTGGTTAATGTCCGCCAGACCGACAACATCCAGCTGTTTGATTCACCAGCACTTTGGCAGGAAGAAGAAGCTTTATCTTAATTGGCTAATGCTGCAGTTTCTAAAGGGAAAATGAAATCAGACTTTCCCTGACTTTTCTCCTGCTATAATCTTTTTGGAGCTACTGTGCACCAAGGCTACTGTACATTTAAAGGTTTAAAATATTTACTAGAAATGTGCTAAATTATTTCACTTCTCCACTTTACGGTAAAGCATACCCGTCAGGGTATTTAATAAGCCCCAAAGAGCCACCCATGGCCCTTTCTGCCTCATATACGTCATGCCTATTCTTTGAACATTAGCTGCCATGCATAAAACTATGTTAGAGTTGAACTCTGACTGCAAGACCAGATCCGACAGTCTGACAGCGCTCCAGTCCCAGATACTCTATCCTCAGACAGTTAACAATGCTGTGGGGTCTCTGGAGAACTACAAAGGAAGCGAGCCAAAGAGCCACGGAGAGCAGTGGAAGTTCAGTTCCAAGGTAAAGTACATAAAACCTGGAACATGTGATCCGTCGCTCCATGTGGGAAATGCTACTTTATTTGCATTTATTCAAACTTTTTTGTATTTTGTGTGCTTAAAATATGTGCGATTAAACTATATTTGTAAGGCAGACTTTTTGACAATGTACCAAAGAGAACATAAATTACAAATACGATCTCAAGACTGATTTGTTGTGGCACGTCTGGCTGTGCGGTGCTGTCTTGGCCGGGCCTTGGGGCGGTGCATGTTTTACATATAGCTTGTTGTGGAGACACATGTAGAAGAAAATATGTGGCTATGCATGCACACCCCTCCCTCCTTGAGGCCCTTGCAGCGGTACATGCCCCTGCACTCTGTCCTGTGCTTTACAGTGTGTGATTTACGGTGCTGTATCTATGAGCGAGCAGGCCCTGCAGATGCACGCTGCAAGTTCACCACAATGTCACACACATAGCTCAGCCTCTCAGCGCCACACAAAACCCCCAAACCCCCAAAACTCTCATCATCTTCACGGTCCACGTCTGCACACGGACACCAATTCTTAATATGGAAATGTTATGGAGACACAAGCTAAACATTTACATTAGGCGACTTCTGAAAAGAGGTTACGCTCTACTTTTCATTCAGCAGCCATGCTACATGTATTTCCTGTGCTCTGGATGGGGACATGAGGCTCAACGGGGGAGAAAAGGGAGACTGCTCGCAACAGAGTGGAGAGGGGAAACCCTCTGAAAAGGTTAAAACTGTACATCAACAGATAAGGCAGCGGTGCACGATACATCACGTCCCGGGTCTGTCAGGGGAGGCCAAGTACAAATTGAAACTAGCAAAATTATAAACACTGGGGAGCCATGTCACCAAGGCCTTTCCGTACTGTAAAGAAAATAAATGGATTTTGAAACCTACTCAGCATTAATACAAGTCAATACCACAGGGACCTTGAGGTAAAAAAAAAGTGAGCTGGGGAGTAGAAACAATAACAGAATAGGAGGGTCAGGGGGCAAAGACTAAGTCTGATGGCTACAGTATGGGATTCTTAAAGAAAAGTTATAAAAAAATGTCCACACACTAAATACAAACCATAAATATACACTAGAAAGCATCATTACTGCGTTTAGGTCATTTTAAGTTACACTCGAGGAACTGAACAGAGATTAACTTTAAATTTGTGGACGTTTTTACCCTACATGTGCTTATTACACCCAACCTCCCAGTCGAACTCAACCATCTTCCAATAAACACCTAACAAGATGGTGAAATTGTTTGTGAAATGCACCTAATTTCAGCGATCAAGCCACTTGACAAGCTCAGGCGTGGATTGGTGCTGCCAACCATGCTTTTGTTAGTGTTAATGAGTGGCTGGTGGTCACATTTTAAGCAGGTGCCAAGCAGCTTCCTATAGTAGCTTAATGAGAGCGAGGCACTCAGGAACAAAAAGCCCTGAATGGTGAAGTGGCAGCGTTATTAGCCACCAGTGAACATACAGTATGCAATGAAGCAAAACCTCACACAGAGTTGTGAACAGGACCTGAATGCAAAGGGTGAACATGCAACTGATTGACACGATTGCAACAAGAAATGCAGCAACTTTTGAATACTTTACCTGTACTGAAAACAATTGCTTATGTCAATTATGAAAACTTAAACTGCATAAAATTGCCTTATTTTTCCTAATAATTAACATTTTTGTTTTTTAAAGATTAAGGTTTTTCAATGTGGTCTCTAGTATGAATGAATGATACTTCTCTGAGGGGAAAAGCTCTGGCGCTCCTGTTTCAGGAACTAGAAGTTAGTCGGTGGAGATGGTGGAACAGAAAACAGCAGGTTTTGAAGACTTATTTCCTGATATATCCTGACATCTCGCCTCTGATTAGCTAACAACACGACTCTACCACTGACTTCATTTGCTTTGCAACGTTGATGTTTTATTTCCACAAATAAATCTGAAGTAGTTCTGCCATTTTGTTGAGTTGCTATTGCTAATGGTTAGCTTCTACTAGCCGAGGCGCGCTGTGCTATCTGCTGGATGCGAACAACCTATCTGTCGCGAGCCAAAATGAGTGAGTCCATGAATGCTTATTTACAATCTAACATAGATCTCTGCAGCTTTTTCTGATTCAATGTCTATTTTCTATCTGTAGCTAATGCAGGAAATAGGGGTAGAAGACCATTTTCATGTTCAGCCTGGATATAAAACTCAGTGACCGACTAAAATAACAAGTAAAAAATTGTTTCTCAGTGAACTTGCTCTTTAGCTGAAGTAAATTTTCTAAACTTTATTTGCTATGTGCACCAAGTTAATGTCACCAAATTTGTAAAAGAAAAATATATTTTTCAAAAGTGTTAACAGTGAATTTGTTTCGATCTGCAGTATTAATCTTAAGATTGCACAAACTTTTTTCATTTAATTTTTAACCATTGCATTTATCTGGCAAGTTGTTGGAGATCAAAAAGAAAGTGTTCCAAGGAAACCATGAGTTTAACTTTTCCACCTAAATTACAGATCAGCGTTAATTTGATCTGTCACATTCGGTGAGGAAAAAACCTTCTTAAAACTGGGAGCCAATTACCTCTGCCAAAATACATTACACGACATGACGGATTATCAAGAAGAAGAAAAAAAAAACCTCTAGAAGAATTTACGTGCAACTGTAAAACACCCTTACTTCTTCTTTCTACATACCACATGAAGCCATTTTAAACAAACGCCTCAGAAATGATTTAGACAGTGCAAGCCTCTACCTGAGGGTGAACTCCGTCTCTGAGGGCGCTCCATAAAGACCTCTTTGTTTTCAGCATCCATACATCAGGTCACAGGGCTGGGCCGCTAAATCGCTGCCAAACATGAGCCTTATTTAGTCTTTTATTGCTCTCCAGAATGCACAAATGAAACCTGTTCTGTTTTTTTTTTTTCCATTTTTTTAAACTGACAGCATCAAGACTGATCAGGTCCAAAACATGCAGATAAATGTGATGAAAGGAGACAAACTGTACAAAAAAAACCTGTGTCTCGGTGACGAATGCCCTGTTCTTTAGAAGTCAGCATTTACAGGGTTAGATAATGATTGTATGATGTATTAGTAAGTGTGAAATTTGAGAAAGTGGCAGTGATCCAGGACTTGCTTGCCAGGTGATTTAGCCCTGCAGCTAATCACTGTAAATCCAACACATTGTGTGTTTTAATAGCCTTACAGTAGGTGCTTGTAGCAAGTCAGCCAGCCTGACAATGATGACACCCCTGATAAGTAAAGCTTCTGAGCACAAATCGGATATTTAAAGGCCGACTCTGCCCGGAGGGGCATCCTAGAACAGGGAGGTAAATAATCCCTTGCTGCAAACCATACAGCCACCTCGCCATAAATAACAGGAATTGAACAGAAGAGTTAACCTCCCACAGACAAGTTATTAACATGACTAGAGCTAAGAATAGAACCATTTGTTGCCTCGCTCTACTTGCTTTGCCTTTATGAACAGGATCAGCTCCCCTCAGGCAAGTAGAAAACAAATAAGCAACAGAAACACAATTGTTCATTATAATTACGACGCTTGTGTAGGTGTTGGCCATTAAGCCGAACAGAGGGCAGGATGTGGTGGATACTCTTCACCAGTTGAAAGTGGGCTATACTTTGCAATCATATTAGAGGAATTAACCATAGAAACTTGGCCGTGTCAATGTGTCGTGACTTGTAAGGCACAGCAGGAGACAATTTACTGCATGTTTTATTAAATTTACTCATATATATACGTATATATACATATATATATATATATATGAGTAAATTTAATCAGTTCAAGAATTCTTTTGTCTCTGTATCGATTGTTCTAAACATAAGTCAGTGCGGTTGTGCAGTATCAACATCTAATTCGATCTAGGTCGATTTTGTGGTAATAAGCTGGGAGTCTTTATCCTAGTTTACATGCGCATTAGAAAACCGACCTCTCAAATGAACTTCGTTCCAATCCGCTACAGTAGGTGGCGACATACGCCGTTTCATGTTTTCCGGTTAGCTTGTAGCAACAAAAATAGTAAACAAACGCTGGCGAGAGTGAAGCATAAGGAATTGAAACAGGATATGCACAACGGCTGAAAGAATGGACAACAACGCTGCAGCACAGCTTATTTGGTATGTACTGTTTTTTTAATCACAATTTTTACTTTTCCCTTTTTCGATATTTTTAATCATTTTTTAATTTTTATTTAACTTTTTGTTCTTGTGAAGTGCCTCGTGATTTTTACTTTGAGAGGCGCTATAAAAAAGATTGTCTCTTCTTCTCAAATTATGTTCACAGAAGCATTTGTGAATTACATACTACAACGGCTTAATGCAGTCCAAGCCAAATCCCCCTACAGTGACATCTAATCTTCCCTTCTATTTTTTTTAAATGAACCACTTTAAGTGTTGTCTTTCCATAGAAGAAAAGACACATTTATATTAATGATTTGCAACCAAATACTAATTTGCTCAGTTTAGAAAATCAGCCCGAAAGCAATTATTTGTGTTACAAGTTTTATAAAAACAAAAGATACTAATGTGAACCTTAAAGATCGACTGCCATCCCTTTAACAAATCTATAAGGTATTTCACCAAACAACATTAGCTTTGAGTTTATTGTTCCAACCTTGGAGGATTACATTTTTCCACTTGTTATCATGCTAATTTATTATTAACGGTTACCCAACCCTCTTCTTCTTTAATGACCTCACAGCGCTATCAGAGTTTTTATCTCCCACCATCAGTATCACTTTCTCTGACCTCACTCCCCCCAAAAAAACTCCAATCCCCTCAGCCGCCCGCTCAAATTAACCAAAAGCTTATCACCTTACACACACTCGCACACAGTCTGACAGCTGACTGATTACTTCAGTTATACATGTGACTCGGCTGATAAATGTTACCATTATTTTTAGTTTGAAAGTACAACACTGAGATCCAGTGTGATGGCATCATTTGGGTTAAAACATGGATGTAGGATGCTCTGCTTTTCTAAACATCCTCCGGTCACAGGGAGGAGTTTTAATCAGTGTTTGGAACTCGTTAAATCTCTTGACTAACACATTAGCAACACATATCAGAGGGCCAAGTGCACTGCATGTGTGTGTGTGATGCATGCTGGTCCTTTCTCAGATCTATGGTGTCACGGTGAAACGTGCTTTGACACTCCCTGGTCTGCTAGAAATGTGGAGCAAACCCAAACAAGGTGTGATTTGGGTTTTGTCTGTTAGGGGTTCAAAAGTTAGTCCAAACAGCATTAAAAGTTAGTTAGAAATTAAACTGGAGCATGAAGTGAATCATAACTCTTTTGCAAACAGTATCGCTTTTCAAAATGTTTTTTTAAATAAATAAAATAAAAGGAAAACTTTGGTCGGATAAGGGTTAACGTTCAGGCACTTATTTTCCCAGATATTGGTTCCCACCCACAGTAATGATGCTCTACATCATAAAAACAGCTCGATCTCTTCAGTTACGACACACTGAGCGGGTATTCATTAATGGTTGATGCTGATATTAATAAATTCTATTATAGGGATTGCTGCATACGGCGTCTCCTCCACAGGAACTGGAAATTATTAACGGTGAAAACAGTTTCTGTAACACTAATGTAGCTACAGACAAGCTTGAAAAGACAGTAAGTATGGTTTACTGGCAAAGACTAAGAAAAGTCCAGTATGTTTTCAATATTTTCCGAGTAGGCATACAAGTGCACAGAACAAATTTGGATATCTGTTCAGAGAGTCCCACTGGCCTTTGATGAGTCTGCATGTCAGTGTTCTGCTACAAGACAGGAAGCTCCCCATGGCGGCGGCGAGCCGGCCGGGGGCTGAGAGGCTGTGCAGACGGAGAAGACCACATCGTCAGGGGGATACATGCTCCTTTAACCTGTTATTGTGAACTCCCAGCAGCCCGAGCTGATAATTGCCACCTGTCTCTGGGGAAACGCAGTCAAAGGAAGGCAGAGTAACGGCCATTTTGTATTTGCGGCTGCTCCTCACAGTCCTGGACCTAATCCTGGCCCTAACCAAAGCTGCTAATGTGTTTTCAATTTAGGATGTCCCCCCCAACTACGGGCATGGCCCTAATCAACAACAGTTTGTACTGTAACCTTATCTGGCCTTGCTAGGGCAGCGTCAGACTGACCGGGCGCCTGCAAATCTGATGCATCCAGCAAAGCAGTGTGTGTATATGAATGGATATCATGTTTATATATGAGGTCATGAGGTGTGTACCATTGAAATTTGCAAACTACACATGCAATGACACTGAACATAAAACATAAGCAAATCACGTGAAACAAGTCACTTTTCACGTACCATTAATTGTAAAATTTTGTCGTGGTGAAGGGCTTTTTAATTTGACATGATTTTTTTTTTTTACAAAATGCTGAATGTTCTTAATAAAGTCTGTCAAAGTTTTCTTCCATTGTGAAACATCCCAAAAAAGCATTGCCCTCAGCCCTACATTGTGACCCTACCAGCCTTCCCGGTGAGGGCAGAATTAAAAGTCATGGAGGGGCAGGTGTGAATGTTTGTTGTGTAGGCCTCCTGACCTCTGCATCCATGAGAACAACTCTGGACCAAAATTAGAGTGAGGTCTCTAATGTCTCCCAGAGAGCGAGAAAGAAGGAGAGAGAAAGAAAAAAAAACAAGAAAAAGGAGGCCTGGCTTTCGTCCAAGTCAGCACCTTTGGAAGTGCAGTCGTATTACCGCCACTAAATCAACATGTCAGCGCCCAGCCCACTGAACTTTTTCACCCAGACTCCACAGCTTACGGCTATACGGCACAACTAATGAATTGGTGAGAGCACCTCTCTCTGTTCTAAAAGGGACAGAAGAACGCAAAACAGCATTACTGCTAAACCAAATGGTATTTTAGTTGTATCATAGAAAACTTCTGCTGTAACACAACCAAAAACCGAGATAAGGTACCCTAACAATAAACGTTGGTCACTGTGTCCAAAATGGAAACTGTCCCAGTATAGGGGCGAGTCTGGAGGCGGACACAGGCAAAGGTCCGCAGAAATCTGTGTGCTTACTCGGCAGTCTGTTTACATTCCTAGTGGTAATTTTAGCCTCCACGAGGGAACAGAGCAGGGGAGGTGGTGGTGGTGTAGGTCCAACACGTCGTTGTGGCTTGTCAGTGGTCGACAGGGAAGCCAATGTAGCGACGGCACTTAGAAATCTGAGTGGTGCAAAAAGTGCACGAGAAAGAAGCACAGGCCGAGTTAAGAAAAAATAACAAATGATTTAAATTTGATTGATTAAATTTTAAGGTGCAATGGGAAATCTGCAAAACGAGCAAACTGTTAAACATAAACTCAGTCACAGAATTTTCACCCCTCCCGTCAGCTCCCTAGGCCAAGTGGTAGCAGCCGGCTGTTTCTCCTCTGATATTACTGAGAGGAGAACCTCTCATACCAGTGGTGTTCTGTTGCAAAATACGCAAGTGCGTAATGAGTGGAGGACTCAGGTAAATGTGGAAGTGCGATGGTCCGGTGAGCGAGATAATCAGATGATCTAATCGTTGGTTTTGGACCGAGCCGTGTTATTGGCTGAGGTTTTTAGACAAATGCCAGAGATCCACTTCATTGTTTTTTGTTTCATTTTTGTTCATTACCACAAAATATTAATAGCCATAATATGTTAGAACATTGTTAAATGGCATGAAAAACAAATGTGTTAAGCTTTAATTAATTAAGCAGTATTATCTTCACAATAGATATGATATGTGACCAAAAACAAATCTGGTAGAATCTTGCCAACAGGCTCACTGTGGGGCACCATCTGATTTAACAACACAAGCTATCCCTAATGTTTTCACAGAAAATCTGGGGTGCAAATCTAATTTTATTGTGGTTTTTAGAAATTTGCTGAGCAAACACATCAATAATCCTTTGCTCAAGAAGAGCAGAGGGCTTATGTGCACGTGTTGGGATTTGTGTTACTCCCAACCCATAGTGTCCCTTCAAAGGGCAAGGAATCAAAATGTCTGTTGTGTTTGTGTTTGAACACATGTGTAACAGAGGAGACACACACACAGATAGAGAAGGAGGGCAAGAGAGAGCGACTCAGAGCTTATCGAAACTAATTAGGCAGGGGATCAGGATGGGAAGTTAAATACTGGGCTACATGTAATGAAAGAAGCAGAGTGGGGGACATCTAGGGGTCAGGCCCACACCAAACAGTGGTCCTCAGGCAATCTGGTATTGATTTTCACTCGTTTGGGGATGAAGGTGGATGGGAGGGAGGGAGCTACATAGAGGCAGTAGGGCAGAGTCTAAGGGTCTCATGAGTTGTCAACTTGACAGTTTAACCCCTTTTGGAGTAGAACAAACAAACAGAAGGATCTCCTGGGCTGACAGCGTTGATCTGTCATAGCGATGACACTGCAAAGCCCCACACAATGCCCACACAGGAGAAGCAGGAGGGGAGGGAAAAAGGAGGGAGGGTGAGTTGATTCAGATATGCACAGGCACATTCCTTAAGCCTAGGAAGATAGGACTGTGGTTTGCTATCCCATAAAATAATCTATAGGATTGATCATGAAATTATTAGGGTGTTCCGCACTCAACACAAACAATAAAATGCAGCATTTATCAAGTATTTGTCCGGCTGATATGATCAAAGCTTGGTGAATGTCCACATCCTGACAGACACACAGATGTCAGTGTTCCTCTCATGTCATTCAGTCTGAGCAGGCCGTCACCCCGAGCACCTTCCCTCTCATGTCTATAAACACTTGAAGACCTCTTTCACTCTTCCCCTAAGACTGCTTCATGGCTTTGTCACATTGCCAAAGGGGATTCCATTAGCTTGGCCAGCTCTCACTTATACTTAACACCCCCCCCCCCCCCCCCCCCCCCCCCCCCCCCCAAACACACACACACGCACACACACACACACACACACACACACACACACACACACACAAAGGATGGTGAATGCTCACAGCTAAGGCTGTCCACATCAAATTAGAGTGGACCCTACCATCCCGATCATAGCCTGGGAATGCTCCATCATCACTGATGCTACGGGGTCCCTCACTTGTCAGAAGTTGTCAGACAGATGGGGAGTCTGGATACACACAGCTGACAGGTAATCTTAATGTCTTCAATTAGCCCAATTAGGCCTGTCATAAACAATTCGATAAGTGTTCAACCAACACAAACAGATAAATGCAAACAGAACAGTGCAGAGACGCGCACGTACCATGGTCTGCAGGGTATTAATCAGTAGGGTAATGGGTAAATCAGTAGATGGTTGACTTGTCTTTGGTAGCAAGGAGGGGTGTGTCCCCATCCCTCGCATTCAGCTGTGCACTGCTGGCTTCTACCAGGTCAGTTCAAATTGTACCATCTCCTTTCATTAGCACATTGCTGGATGAGAATCTGAAAGGCCGTGACAAAATTCATTTGAGACGAGCAGGAGCAGATTGCCTGAAGCAGGTGCTATAAGGAAGATAAAACAAAAGCAGGACCTTTGTTAGGCTGTGTGTGTGCATGGGTGTATGTGATTTCTATTTGTGTGCTCGTCTCAGAGAGGCTTTACTATGGTCCTCAAAATCAGTTTCTCTCCTTGCTATGGTAAATGAGAAATGACACAAAAGGGACTTTGTGGAATTAAAAAGAGAGACCATGGAAGAATCAGCCATGCGTTCACTTGAAGCATTTACAAAGCTGCAGTGAAATCTAAATATTACTTCACGAGTGACTAAACAAGCCAACACCTTTCTGTGCAAAATGATGTGTTTGCTAGCACAGTTTAATTTGGTCGGTCCTTGTTTAGCTTATCAGTGAGCAAAGGTTGCACCCATGCTACGTCCTCTGTGTTTGTTCTCTAAACTTTTCTTTGAATTCATTTATTTACACTTGCAATCTCTTTTTTTTTTCTCTTGTGAAGCAGAACGCAGCCCAGGAAAAGTGAAGGAACAAACCAAGGTTACCACAACGCTGTTAGCAAATGTAACAATCGAGCAAAGTTAAATTAAAGGTGTTGAACACTTGATTAATTAATACATCTGCAGTAGTCTATGAATGAATGCTTTGTAAGTTGTATGCTACTGAATCAGGAAGTAGAAGTCAGCTAGAGGAGAAAGTAGCTTCAGATGGCAGGTTTTGGACTCTTATTTCCTGATATCTGGACATCTCGCCTCATATTAAATAACAGCAGCACAACTCTACCACGGACTCCATTTGCTTTGCATTGTTGATGTTTTATCTCCACAAATAACACAAGCCTGGAGGAGTTCTGCTGTGTGGTGGAGTTGCTAATGCTAATGGTTAGCTTCTACTAGCTGAGACGCTCTCTGCTGTTTCCTGGACACTACACCAACAACAGACTTCCCCGTGTGACGTAGATTTGTCAGGCTTTTCAAATCTTAGCATTTCACTGTATATTTTCTATCAAAAGCTAATGCACAAAATAGATGTAGAAGACTATTTTCATGTTCAGCCTGCATGAAAAACTCAAGAGTGATCGATAATGAGAAATAATAATTAAAAAATGTTTTTTAGTGTTCCACACCTTTAGGTATTTGAACAGGAACTTTACATCAAGACAACCTTGAATGTGTATACAGAGACTATCAATGCTGCTTTAGTCTAGGAGTATTTACACCTCAGTTGCATGAAGGTAAGAAAACTATGAACAAAATATGTTTCATAAGGAATAATTTTTTATTCTGAAGCACAATCAGAGTTATGTTCTTAACAGTGAAATTCCAAGGCAGGACCTCAAGTGAGACAAGACACACCATCAGTAAGATTTTTGATGGAATTCCACCTTCTGATTATTTCCTTAAGTGATAGAGAACCATCTGAGGAGGGGGGGAAAAGCTAGGAAGAGAACCGCCGTCACAGGGAAGTTGTAATAGGAAATTGCTTTTGGCAACTATTTGTTCAAGCCCCAGATTTTTTTTTGTCTTTATGCCAACCCAGTGAGCCCCCATTGGAAAACAGGGCAGGTCCCCCTAATGAGTAATCTATTTCAAAGAAGTCGTGTCTGGGCATGACAGTTTACTGAGAGGCTTGAAGAACTGGTAATTACCAGTGTTACGGGGCAATTAATGCATATTACACTGCGGCACTCATGGCGGTGACTGTCAGCTCCCCAATAAAAATGAGCACTCTTCAGCTAAAGGGTGACATTAATTGGGCCCTTAATGACTATGCAGAGGAACCAAGCCAAATAGGAACAAAACAGGGGACTCTCTCTGACACTAGCAGAGGGCTGGAAATTGGACTAAAAATGAGATTAATTGCTGTTTAGAAAAAAAAATGGGAAAATGTGGTGAGGGGAAGGGGGAAAGTGAGGTTGGAATTATAGGGTACAGAAAGCAAGAATGGTTCATACAGATGACAATTCAATTAATTATTTTACACTATTTCCTTTACCTTAGGAAGTGCAGACAGACCTCTGGCCAATTTGGGGTCTGTCTTGATATCTAGCTCATTGCAAAACCAGCTACACAAGGTATTATATTGCATAAGTCAATAGTTTCATTTAAAAGAAGAAAAGATTCCCAATGTACACTTGAACGCATTTTTTAGGAAAGCAAGTAGCTATTTCATATTGTTTATTAATCATGCTTGGATTTGGGTGCTTTGTGATTCTAGAATTTCCTGACGGAAATTATTTGGGAAGCATTTCTACCAATAAGTCCATAAAAAATAAGTAAAGCTTCATAAAAAGTAAATCTACCACACTGCCGGCCTTCCACCCTCAAAAATGTTTGTTTAGAAAAAGATCAAGGACATGGAGAGGACATGAAGCAGTTCTGATTAATGTTGCTAAAGCTAGGCACGTACTGAGCACCACCTGAATATGCAAGCTCCAAATCGTAAAAATATCAGCATGCAAAACATGCCGTCATTTGCATACATTTTTGATTCTGGATTTCCTAGCTATTTAAATATGCAGTTGGAAATAGTCCGGCATTGCCTCTTGCGCTGTCACGCTGCACACTCACGCTGTCATTGGTCCTGATAGAACTCCTCAGCTTCAAAGAGAGCTTTGCAATGGAGAAGAGAATGAGCAAATATTTGAATTGCAAAAACATATCACTTTTAGAAGGGAGAAAATTCAAGACAACTTTTTAGAGGTAAAAAAAAATATATTCCCAACCCCCAGCAAGCTAACCCGCTGCACACAGCACAAGTAAGTCAACATATTCATAGCTTAAGTACTCTCCTTGCTAATGTACCATATCCAAATTTGTGTAATGGGATATGACATATTTTAGAGGGGATTGTAGGGCAGAAAAAACTTTAATTTGAGGAGAGAACCATAAAATGTTTAAGCTGCTTCTGTATTTAACTGAAACGCAGCATACAAATCCAGGTTCTCAGACAACCTGACATGGGTTTGATTATAGACTGAAGTGTAATTAGCTACTTAGGTTATCCTGGGGTAGGCTGGAGTGAGCATTGCCTCCATCTTTGCCAGAAAGCATACAGAGACCTTTAGCTTCTTGAGAGAATTTGTTCTTGAGGATTCAGTAGAGCCCGTTTAAATGCAAGCACATCAGGAAAATATTTGCAAGGTTCCCACTTTTTCAGGAGTTAAATTGAAATTGAAATAAAGTGAAATACTTCAAAATCACCAATTTGATGCCATAATAAAAGGACCGTTTAACCAAAAATGTTAAAGGTCTACCTCTTCAAGAATATTAAACCAATCGTCAAACATTGAAAATATCTTCATGTATATAGGAGTGTATTTATAAATTACATACACATAAATAGGGGAGAATACAAACTATATTTGTAATTTAGAAATGTATTTACTAGTCTGACAATTATTATATTAATTTTAATTTAGGAAATTTCAAACCTGAAAACAAAAACACAGTGAGGTATTTTTACTGATAGGGAAAAGAAATCAAGTTTCTATTTATAAGTTTTATTTTGAGAAATTTGTAAGACAGTAGCTTCTATTCCACATTAGAACATTAATTTAACCTTGTAATGTCACTTTATCTAAACTCTCTCACACACCTCCTGTGGCTTCTTTCGGGACTACCAACCTACATGTAGACAACTTGGAGACAGGTCTGAGCAGAAATCAAACTGGAATGATGGATAGCTTTACTACACAATGACCTCTGTCACTGGGTTTTTGCCCTAAATCAATGCTACAGATAAGGGCCCTGCGCCAATGCTTACCTTGATATGTCCACCGGCAGACCTTATCTATGGCAGGAGGAAGTATGAGTAATAACTAAAGACACGCTAAAACAAAACCACTAACCCCACCTTGTCAAACATAATTTACAATGTATATCCTCTAACTCTACCCCCTCTTCTGCTGTTAAACAGTAATTATGAGAACCAAAGAGAATGAGGACTGCAAGTTTTGGAAGATTAGTGTGTTAAAGGATGGTGGGGGAGCTTTAAAAATATTTGTAATTCATATACTTTATGAGAAAAAATAAGGACAGATAAACTCTGTTCTTGTGCATGCATGCAAACCCAAAGGAATACAATCCTTTTAGTGCTGCTCTCAGAGGGGAACAAACTTTCAGAGAATTTCACAGAACAAAAGTGTTTAGCTAAAAAGCAGGGGTAACAGGAAGTATTTTTTCTTGGTCTCCATCTATGATAAAGTACGTGTGTGACATAAAAAGAGACAAAAAGTAGTTCCAGAGGGAACGCACTCCCATGCCGTCAAACGAGAGAATGAGACCAAACATGACATCAAACGTTGCAATTAGCTGACCCCTTATTCTGAGAGTCACTGTTTAAAAAAAGCTGCTTTTAAAACTATGATTAAAATATGTTTGCTTTCTCATTCAAAATGACATTTGACAAGGTTAGTAATATTTCAACTAACTGCAAAAACATTCTTCTAGACGTAATCCCTCTCTCCCCCCCCATCACGTTGCAGGGGTTCAGGTAACCTTAGAACGAGTTTCCCATGAACTTGGAGCTACAATTTGAAAACAAAATGTCTTAGAGAGGATTTTTTAAGGGAGAGGGGGTAGAGAAGTTCAAAGATTTCTGTTGCGTGTGTTTTGTTTCACCCGTGAAGCTGAAGCTAAATATTTTCTGATCATTTTGAGAACATTTATCCCATTCCTAATTCAAACCACGATAAATATCAATAACAGAAGCAGTTTTTTTCCTCCAACCACCATCCATGAATGTGACTTAAACAGACAAAGCCTGTAATCAGATGTGTGTGTAGTGTTCATTGAGCCTAACATTAGTAGAAGTGCATTTCAACAGATAATTAAATTTAAAAAAATAATAAAAAATTTAAATTTATTTATGCAATGCAGTAAAACTAGATGGAGCAGCTCACGACAAGATTCACTGCAGTCAATTTTTGCCTGACAAATTTCTAACTCCAAGTTTGGTCTTTTTTGTTGTTGTTTTTGCAAAAGAAATGCAAAGAGTCAGAAAACTTCTACAAAAAAGCTAAACACAACTGAGACAGTTGTCAGTCCCGATAAAACAAACTGAAGAAAAGCTAAGAAAAAAGGGGGATGAGAGCAGAAATGGTCGGGCCAAAACTCTGTCTGAAGTTAATACAGTTTTCACATCCATTCCCGTGGCAGGAGAAGAGAATGTGAAGTGTCGGATAATACAGCGAGCTGGGCCAGGCTTAGCTGAAGCTGAGCTCAAATGGAAGTGGCACTTTCTATCAGAGGCCTTTCACCAGACAGCTCTATTCTGCCGTTCCCTTGTAACCTCCGTGACACACAGACACCCTTTGCGAAAAATACGAGTGGTCATTTAAAAGCACGCACCCGTCATCGAAGAGACAGAATCTGGGGGTAACGTGGGGAAAGATACATGGTGTGAACGTCCACGCTGATATAGATATCACTCAAAATGAGAAATAGATTTCTCTGACATCTCTGTGGCGGCTGTTCAAAGGGGGCGGGTCAAAGCCCAAAACCCGGTGAAGAGTTTATATTTCACTTGCTCAGAAACGTTCGCCTCTTATCTCGCATCAGTCCAAAGGAAAAGGATTGGGTTGCGTCCGTTTCAACTTCCCGCTTATGTTGAAAAGTTACATCGACAGCGGACCAAGTTGGAATTTGGATCATATAATCACTATGTTTTTCAATTTGTGTCACAAAGTTTCAGTTCACAAATGTTAAAAGGAAATAAATGAAGTCCCAACATCAAAACCAGAGTGGGGAGGTTATAATATGACTCAATTATGATTTTATTCTTCAAACAAATTTTAAAAACAACGTTTCAGAAGATAAATCAGCTGACCTAATGAATATAATACTATCACCCGACAAACTGATGAGCAAAATCAGAAGGTCAGTCCTTGGACACGGGCTCCTCATGTGTCTTTGATTACACACTCGCTCTAACGGACGGGTCGGTAGTGATGTTTGAGCTATCAGGCAATCAGACCGCAGAGAGACTTGAAACTCAAACCAGAGGCAGGAGAGGGCGAGGGCTGCTTGGGAACAAAGATTGAGAGGAAAAAGGTCCCAATGAAGCTCTTCAACAAATGCAAAGTTTATGAGCAAAGGCACCAATACTATAGTGCCTTTTCTTAATGTTTTAGGCAACACAACAGTTTAGCTTAGCTTTAGTTTAGTTTAAATAATGATATCCTAAAAACCAATTTCTATACTTCTGACAGTGACCTGTAGCACTCAAATTAGTCAAAATTACTACTATTGAATGCAATCATGGAGGTCCTAAACACCAAAAGTTACATGAAATATAGTTATTTAGAAGTATTTTTAGGAAGCACCAAAGTTATGTGGGAATTACACATTTAAACATTTACATTTAGTGTTTTGAAATTATGTAAAATTTAATAATACATTTCCTGCATCCTTCCCATCCTTTATTTGTTTAAATATATGCGCTGACTTTGTGAAATACTAAGAAACAGGAAGTGCTTACCTTCTTCGGGTTATCAAACACTTCTGTGAAGGTTTGAATGATTAAAAGTCTTTTATCGGAATCATCCTTTAATTAACACAGTTAGGTCAATCTCTGCCAAGATAGTCCAGAGAAATGAAAACCGCACAATGACAGATGCAGGGTTTGCAAATGTAGTATTTTTGTTTACTTGTGCATTTTGGATTTATGTTTGTGCAGGTGAAACTATATTCAAATGACCACCGTGTGCAACAAAATTAATGTATTACTTGTTGGAAAATGCAAAACTGAGGAAAAAAAAACAAGGTTATGTGAGGGACAGTGGACCTATAAAAAGAACCCTACTGTCTTGGTTATCTATAAGGAACCACTTATCACAAGCAGCCAGGTCCACACTGTGACTGATGGGCCTCTGCAGACCACGAGCACCAGCGCATTATCTGGTACACACAGGGCTGCTATTTAAACACAAAGGCAGAAATATGAAGCATTGTTTCCTCGGTTGTCACCCTTTAAAAATTATTTTATTTATTTTTGGTTTAAAAAAAGGGTGTTTACTGTGTTTTTGTGCTGCCAAACTGGCAGAGACACAGTTGAACAACATATAAATCAAAGTTAGAATACATTTTCTGGACTGATGTGTTAAACTGCAGCAGTGACTTTGCAGATTTACACTAGAGTAGCACTTAAAAATAGTTTGGTAACACTTTACAGTAAGGGTCACTTTATTAACGTTATTTAGTGCATTAATAAGCATTAATAAACAAAGGATCCCTTTGATGTTACCATTATTGATAACTATTAAGTGTCCTTAAGGTTAGGACAAAGGGCCTGGGGATGTGTGGGGGTGGTGGTCGGCATTATCCAACATGGTTAAGCAGTTGTTAATTCTTTAATAGTTTATTTTTGCTTAATAATGCACTAAGTAACATTAATAAAGGGACCTTTAGTGTAAAGTGTTACCAATACGTTGCAAACATTCCAACGTGCAGATCATGTCTATATTGAGTACGTCGGTCTAGACCACGTCTGTAGGACGTCCTAACTAGGTCTTTGCACACAGTGGGTAGTTTTAATAAATAAAATACAACTCAAGAAAATGGAATGTTTGCTACAAATAACTGGATTTCTGTGAAATTGTTGCATATTAGAGGCTGTTTTGGTCTTCTGCAACACGATGATTAGGAATCCAAAGGTTATTGATATTAATGCGTGTACGAGACTAAATTTGGCTGACAAATACCCTACCTTAATGCAAATAAACCCTTAAGATGAGCAAAAATAAAAGGTTTAAAGGAACTAGAGGCAGGAAAAAAGAAACGATGCTCACGAGCGACGCGCCCGGCTCTGCGAGTAACTGCAGCCCAGCACGGGAGCGTGCACAGACGGCTATGTTACACAAACACAAAAATACCATTACCTGACCCTCTTCACACGCTCTCACGCCACACCTCCAATATCTCACGCTGAAAAGGCAACTCCCCGCCGCTCTCACGGACAATATTGCGGCGAAGCAATCCACGCTGCAGCCCTGATCACAGCTAATGCTACTACTGTAGCATGATCACAGCTAATGCTACTGCACGCTAGCTCTCTCTGAGTCATCGGTGAGGTCAGATCATTGTCATCATCTCTAAACACAACCTATAATGTTTCTTACCTGCTCACTAGGAAATGAGCCATGGCAGCATCCTTTTTGAGTCCCAGATATAGTTGAAGCAGCCTCCATTCGTCAATCACGTATCCGATATAGATTCGGGTCCCTGCCTGTCTTTTACCATATTTGGTTTTTGACTCACGAGATGCCGCTGAATAAACTTCCTTTGTGCCACGCTTGGTCGTTTGCTGGTTGCAGTAGAATGCATTCCCACAGTTCTTCTTTTGGAGTTTGGCGGTTGGCAAGCAACTTAAGGTGCAATAGCGCCACCTACCGATCTGCAGTGTCGAACACATTTTCTTTCTGTTTTGAAGCTGTCGTGAACACGCAAGCAGTGTCAATTGACGCCACATCTGTAGGGCAGCGCGGGAAATTCGTGACCGAACTGCAGCGCATTTTGCAGCAAACAGCCTGTTCAAGAAAATGGAACGATACATGGGTGGCCTCATTCTTTTAGGTTTATAACGCTTCATCACCCATTGGCTTTGAAAAAATTAACATACATGTTTAATTTTTTACAGATTTTTTAAAGATCCTGCCTCTAGTTCCTTTAAGGAGTGTGGAGGTGAATAAAACAATTCAAACAAATTCAGACAAATTAGATGTAATTAGTATAAGTTTAAATTTTATGACACATTAGAGAAGACACATGAGCACATATTTGTGTACTGAAAAAAGACATGTCCAGAAAATATTGCTGCAAGTTTAAATTCCCATTGAGGTTAAAAACAAAATGTCTTTTAGAGGTCAGGCAGTCATTGAAATTCACCTGTTAGCCTGACTTCTACAAAAGACCCATCTACTCCATGCCTACTTTTAGCCATCCTTTTGATAAATGTTGCTGACTTCTCAGTGGGATAAAACCCAGAAGGTCAATGTAGAGGGGAAAAAAATGGGGAAAAGACGGCAAGACTAAAAATAATTTTTAGAAAACACAAGGGAGGGAAAGTGTGTCTGTGCAGCTCTGATGACATACATTGTGAAAGCTGACAAAAAAATGCACGTTCATCTTTACAAAGTTCCACAGCAAAACAGGAATTCATGGAGCAGACATGCTCGCACCTCATTTTACTTGAGGCTTTCCTCTCCATCTCAAAGTGTCACAGGCAGCAGAGAGACAGGAGGAGGGGTGTATAATGCTGCTGCCTGTCCTGCTCCTCGTTTAGACACGCAGCGGCCATGTCAAAGCCACTCTTAGACTCGATTTTAAAAGACAAATTTGGATAATGCACGTGTACAATCCCACTAAAATAAATACAAGACACGGAGGCTTAACCTGAGCTAAATCCTCAGGCTGCTGCAGCCCTGCAAGTGCGGATTACACCCCAGACGCCTTAAACAGAGCACCCAAATGTGCATCCTTAAAAGCATGAAATCCTTGAAGCATCAGAGCTGACTTGTCATTTGTCATTAATATTCTACTTTGCTTGTGCTTTGGGGGGGCGGGCATTGCACTTCTGTGTGCTGCCATACCCTAAAACAAACACTTGCAAAGCCCTAAAGGAGTCACCACTGTGCACAGCTATTTTTCTAGCTGTGGAATATTCTACGGGAGGATGTCATAACAAAGGAAACAATAAAAGAGGCCACGTTCCAGCACTGCATGAGGCGTCAATTACTATAAATAGGCGAAAGCCTACGTCAACAGCTCTTGTGCTCTACTGGGAAAATGGAAGACTTTGTATATATCAACTACACAAAATAAAGAAAACACTGAAACATGTTTGAGATCTTGACCTAATTGTGATCTTTTCAATAACTAAAAAATTGAGAGTCACCACGATTCTGGATTCTTTTATTTTTAAGTCTCCATTGTCGTGCAGATGCCCGACAGGAACCTGAGGTAATAGTAAGGCAGGGCACAGGTCTTGGAGGTGTCACCCTGTCACCTCGGAAGCGCCAGCAGCAGTCCTCAGGAAGAGCCTGTAACGTCCAGCCACATTGGATCAGCAGAAGCCACGACCTGTGGGCACCCTCTCTCAGGTGACATCCCATATCTGCTCTGGCTTAGTGATGCCCCTGCTGCTGAGGCTTTTAATACTCTTATCCTACCACTGCATGACACAGGACCACTTAAGCTGACAGTCTGCAGGCACACATACGCACGCCATAGGTGTTGGGTTTGCACAATTCCTTCTGGTTAAGTGAAAGACAAATATGTCCGTCCATATTATAATATTGTTGAAGATGGAGGCATGATCAGATTAATTTATTTGTACAAGGAACAAAAACACATTGTATCATTACATTCCTCTAATTAAGCTTTGTCGTCACCACTGCGTTGGAAAGTTCAACAAATTTGATGGACATATCTATTAAAAAAGGATAGCGATGTACAATATCTCGAATCAGGAAATTAATTTGGTGTCGCAAATCGATTGGCGGACTGGGACTAGAGCGGAATTACCCTCCAATTTTATCTGTAAACCTACCGCATTACCGCTCGTAATTGGAAAAAAGTTCACAAAGAACTCAAGATGTCTAATTGCAGAGGTGTCAACGAGCATTACAAACATCACATAAATCTTATTTCCATCCATTTGTTAGACGCGAGTGTCAGAAAGCAGATTAGTGATGCTGTTGGAACAGTCTGATAAGTCTTCAGAATTATGACTTCCTCAGTAATTGTAGCATTGCTTCCATTATGAAAAAAGTGGAACAAAAGGACACTCAAAGACAGATCTGAATTAAGATCAACGCAGTGTGATTTTGGGAGCGCGACAATTTTCTGCTACTAATTACAGGACGCTATAAATTCCCATTATATCAGGGTGTAGCTTTCAAAATTACTCAAACAAAAAGAGCCTGATGAAACACAATATAAGTGCACGCAGTCAAGCCTCAACAAATTTCCAAGTGGTCATGTATAATAGCAAACCCAAAAGTCTTAACCCCCATTTCATATGAGAGGGAAATGAGGCATACTGTCCCATTATTTTGCCATAAATCATGTTTTGTGAACAGCTGACAGCTTTTTATCAGATCTAACCTTTTCAAGCATCCATTAAGAGTGCTAACATTTTCAACTCTGACACATTTGCAGTTCACCAATTGCATAGCTGATTTCCTACATGGGGAGGAGGACGAACCAGTATCCAAAATCATTTTCACAAAGGATGTAGTGTCTGGATGGATGGGATAGGGCAGGGAAAATTGGGAATATCAACAAGGTCTGAATCTATTTATATAGCGGTACCTTTATAATGCTGGGATACAATTCAAAGTAATGATGGTTGTGGTAAAAACTGTATTTTATATATATTTATTTGTACAATAGAAACAAAGGAGGGCAAATAAGCACGAGAATTCTTAAATAATAAAAAGTATGGATATTTTACAAAGTCAAAATGAATGGGAAAAAAAGAGAAAAAAAGACAAAAGAGCCCAAAAGGACAAGCAAGCATTCATGAAAGATAGAAATAAAGACAAAAAATATAGTCTTGACTTAACTGATTGTTCTTTGCTTTTTTCAATACCTCTTTTTTCCTAATCTGAATACATCTGATACAGTAAAATAAATGATAATTTAATGAATTTACCTTTCCTAGGCAAAAAAAAAGACAGCAATTTTGAAACATGGGAACAAATGAGTTAGATTGCATTTGTATGATAAAAACAAACAATAAAAAATCTGAAAGGGAAATAAATGAGTAGCAAAGGTATTGATTATCACTTTAGAAAATTACCCTTTTTTCCTGCTGAAGGACTCCAACCATTAAGAATCTTTTATTTCTCTGTTTTGCGATTAAATTTTAATATTGAATAATGACATCTTTAAACAGTCTGATGCACACTAGCGGTGGACAATATTTTAGATTACAAAGGATAATAAAATGTTTATGATGTATCAAAAAAATTATCACAGTATCATATACGGGGCACATTGAATCACAAAAAAACTAATTGAAGTCAGTTCAAGACTATTATCTGGCCTAAATGTTCTGTTTTTTACCAGATATGTTTATATGAATATGCTTTTACAAAGAAAATCATTTAGATTGAATTGTTCAGTAACTTGCAAGATAGCAAGGAAAGCATCAGTTTAAAAATAAAATCTTGATATTGAATTTTTCTCCCCTTATATGACCTTTGTCCAGAAAATAAAGAATTCTCTTATCTGGGCTGCACACAATATCACAAAGTTGTTGCAGTATGTCGATATTGCAAAGAACTACTTGGCTTGGAATAAATCAAACTATCAGACTATCATAAAATTGTATATGAATCAGATGAAGCTTAAACACAAAGAGACACATTAAGGGTTTATTGCAACCAATAAAATCATAGCAATATTCAAGAATAACATTGCAATTGCATGTTTTTCCTAGTATTGCACAGCCCTGATTGTCACTTATTGTTAAAACAGTCCACAAATGTGTTTCTATTCTATTTAAACAGCACTAAAAGGAGACTTTATACTGCAACTTCATATTTACCATAATTTGTAATTAGCAAATAAAACCCAAATCCTTTTTCCACCAAACCCTCTAAAAATTGTTCAAATAAAAAAAAAAATCAGGACATCAACAAATACACACACGGCCTGGACAGTGTACAATCAGCTACAGGCAAAAGTAGAACCTCAGCAGCTGCTCACAGTCTTATGGAGGGACGTTTGCCAGCCATTATTGATTTAAGTCCACCATAATCAAGAAGGGATGGTTAGGGTGATACCACACAGGAGTACATATTTCATTACATGCTGTGTTTAACCTTACGCACTTCTCCCAAAACACACAAGAGGCTCATTATGTGTTTAATATTCACAAGCAGGTGAATAATTTTTATGCAACTCTGATAGTTGGGCGAGATGGATCACTCAATTATCTGAACATCCGTCAGAGCAGAGGGCTCGCCGGCTCTGGAACGCCACCAGCTAAGATTGATGGCTGGAAGACACCGATCGCTGCCGCTTCACCATCTCATCCAGGCACTGGGCCTGAACGCGGCGTCTGAGTCGGCACAAGACTGTTTTTCTCCCCATTTTCCCATCCGCTCTTTTTTAGAGGGGGGGCATTGTAGGTGAAGCGTCATTACCCCTCACTCCACTGAAGAGGGGTTCATTATGGGGTTAGTGTGTTGGCAAGACTATTGCCTGGATGATAAATGCAGCTGGTGAGGGCTTTGGAGGGAAAATCAGTTATGTTCTTTTTTTTTTTGTTCTTTATCTCCATCTACAAAAACATGTCCTCACTAAGCAATGCTTGAGGGCAACTAAAGAACAATTAACACAAGCAATGGGTGAAGCAGCTCAGTTAAAGCAAAGAGGGAATTCATGAAAAATAAGCAAATCACTGGAAATGTCAATCAGGAGCAATGAGGTAATTACAAAGACTGGTGTGCGATTCCAGGGGCAATCACAAAAAGAAAACCGGTTCAAAGTCAAGGACTGAAATCAGGCTTTGAGGAATGAAGGAAAGGACAAATTTACTAAATATCTGCCCCTTCAAGGCCAGTCTTAAAAACTAAAACTGACTACAGAGAGTTGGAGACAAGGGAATGATAGCATTCAGACAATCTGTCAACTCTTTGTTTTATTGACTCCTATATCCTGTAAAAATTCCTAAATCAGCATTCTGTACACATTAGCTCAGATGATGGTGTATAAACTCTAAATAGTAAAGATGAAGGATGATTTGCTTTAAAACCTCTCTAGTAAATGTCAATAAACTCTGCAAAGTTGCTGGAAAATAAAGAAAACTGATGTTTTTGCAAGGAACAGTGTTTTTTCTGATTCTGCAGCATAGCAACATGATGGAATTTACTTTGTCAGTACGTTAATACACTTGGACAAGAGTGCCCAAGTGAATATAAATGAAATATACCCACAGGCAATTATATAAGACACAGACTAAACCTTGACTGACCACTCAAATTCTTAGTATTGAAAAATTTTGACCTACTGTAAACTAATAGACTTTTTAAAGTAATAATAACCACACATTAAATTGTCCTCAATACAAAAACAAAGAAAAGTAAATAAAAATTGCATGTTGATTAGTAACGTAAACATTCACAAACAAGTTGATCTTTTTGGTTTGCAATAATTTTCTTCAAGAAAAACTATGAGCACTAAAAATGAACTTAAAAATAAAACCTTTAGTTACTTAGCTTAGTTTTTAAATACATAAACACAAAATTTAGATTTTAATAAAATGATGGGCTTTCTATCTGGAGGTTTTGTATTTTTTTAAAAATCAAAAATTAAACGCATTTTTTACAAATGATTGATCTGCTAGATCTTTATATGAAGGATTTGATACATTTAATATATTACAAAAATGAAATAAAGGTTGTTTTAATCCTATTATAACAATGTTTTATGTATAAAAATGGGTCATCATGAAAAATGTCACATACAATTTACCAAAGATTGCAAATCAGAGATTTAAAAAGGTCTGTTTGAGCATGTGCATGGTCTAGAAGATGGGTAAAGTGCTGACTTTTTATGTCCAGTTGTGGTTAACTTAATTGATTGGGTTGAAGCAAAAACTCATTCATAGTAAACAGCTTCTCTTTCTGTCCTTTTGTTTTGAAATCTCCAGAAACGCGATCCTGATCTCGAACTGCACAAGCACCGAAAACTAAGACGCGAGCATAACGAGACAGCTCGATTCTGCCTGACTTTTGGACATGGCGTCAAGGAAAGGCACCTCCTGGCACTCCACCGCCATGTCACAACATGTCAGATGGCCATCACAGCTGATTGGAATCAGGGCTGAGGTACTGGAACCCAGCGCCAAGGGAGGCAGGGATGTGAAAAACATGTGGGAACGACCAGCAGCCCTGAGTTTGTGAACGTGTGTGTGTTTGTGCGTGTGCCGATAAACAAGTCTCTCAGAATACCTCAGTTTGAGATGAAAATATACACAACTGAGTGTACTGTTAAACATATTTTTGCTCAGTCGGTAAAGCGTTAGAACAGATCTTTTAGTTGGCCTTTAACGAAAGCTGATGTTCAACTTCTAGGTTTATTGTGGGTTTTTAACATGAGTATTTTTGACAATTTCAACCGTTGTCTACGGTCATTTGACAATAGAAAAGAAATACTCAACAATCCCCGAGGTAAAGAAAACAATCTCTCAAGAGACAATGACATAGGTCCGTTGGTATTTCTACAACTCATTCAAAAATGTGAGCACACACACGCTCAGAACACACACCTCGGGTTCTACAACGGCTAAACCACAAAGGCCCGTTCCTGTCCAAAGGTTCTCATGACAACAGATGCAACGCATTAATCACCCACTTCCTAGCTTCCCTTCCAACACAATGTCTGTATTTTACCAAACAATCAAGCTCTCAGGAAAACCATTCAGGCTGCAAAGGCCTTCAGTAACAGGAGTTGGATGTGGAAGTGGTGTAATGTACAGACGTACCACGTGGAATTTTGTGGTGAAAGCAGCCTATACCAGAAAGGAAGTGGGGAGAGTTGTTGGACAGAGATATGAAAAAGCTTTTACAACACTGAAAAGTTGACGGTGGTTTGTGGTAAAGGAAAGAAGAAGTTAATCTGAGAAAATAATGGAGGCAGCGAAAATATGGCCGACAGAGATAAAATAAATAAAATCCGAAAACAGAGACATGGCTGACCTGTTCCAGTAGCTCCAGAACTGCTCGTTGAGGTAAGTCCGATGGCTGTGATCGTCTCCAAAGGAGGCCTTGCTCTCAATCCAATGTACGATGTGTCCTTCCACGGCTTTTTTAACATTAAAAACACAAAGATGCTTAGAAAAATGGAGGTAAGAGGACTGACTTTTCTAAATTTAGTTAGTATAACCTTACAACATTTCAACAAAACATAATCTTGTTATTTTAAAAGAATGTGCCTTTAGAAAAAATAATAAGCAACTTACCAACAGGAACTTCCAAGATAATATCAGGAGTTTTGTCATATCCCATGGTTCTCAGTTGGTTTTCATCTACAGGAAAAAAAAAAAGCAGAACGTTTACTGTATATTTTATGAATGTCAAAAACAATCTCACCAAAGTTCTTGGAAGTACTGAAGTAGAGAAAATATCTACCATTGCACAAAAACTTTGTGTAATTACAGCGCTTCACTCCAGGTTGCTGCTTGGCTTTACACTTTATAAAATTTACTGCAAGAGGACATGTTTGGCATTATAGCCTCTGTTAGCCTGACCCCTGACGGTGCAGGCTGCAGCCATTGTCCTTGACTTCTGGCGTGCTTTGGTCATTATCCCTCCAACACCTGATTTCTCCATTAAATCTCAGGCTGACCAGGTCATTCGGTTCCAAGGCCCTGCCTCTTTGTCTCCAGCCAAGCTCAACTAATGGGGCATGGAAGGGAATTGAAGAGAGATGGAGGGTGGCGGTGTCAGTGGTGGTGAGGAGGCAGCATCAGCCAAGGGTGAAGAAAGAGAGCTGAGAAAGGTCAGAGAGGCTGCCAGAGGCTTGTGGTAGAGGGGCATCCTGATTGTGATAATGTAAGTGTAGATGTGTGTGTGTCACAGGATGGGAACCGATGTTCACACACACACGGGGCTGTTGATATTCTCTTGTGGACGTGATCGTCTTTTAACATCAGCTTTGATTAAAATTAATGGGCCATCCCTGCTGTTAGGTAGCTTATTTCCAATCCATTTATCAGATGGGGTGAGGCTGCTTCAGTGGCCCTCGTGCCCCTCGAACTCTGACAGTTTCGGCACAGTCTTGTGTACAGCCCCGAAGAAAGGTCAGCACTCCATGTCCAAATAAATGATATGGTCTTAATGACAGAGGGAATGACTTTTATCTTTCATCATTCATCTGACCTTGGAGATAGTGATATGATGAGGTCATGGGGGAACAACTGGTAAAAGACCCCTTTTACAATTTCATACTTGGACTTTATACTGTCGTTGAATGCAATTAGCAGGAAATGAGTTTTAGCGTTGCTGATGTTGATAGAATGTCTAAAAACGATCCAGTTATCTAATCGAATAGATTAAATAACTCAAATGTTTGTGTCCAAGTGTTCTATTGGGAGGCAAAAAGTAGAAATTGTTAAAATATATGCAAAACTAAACTAAACTTAACACTAACAGACATCATGTTTTACTACCTTCCAAAGGCAGAAGTAATGTGTAATACCTATTATCTCTGAAATATGATCGTCACTCTGAGTTGTACATTCATGCAGAATGTGAAAATGTTTGGAATATTAGCTTTAAAGGCTACCACCTTAGCATGCAGATGTGGAAAGATGTTCCGATATTGTGGCCAGGAGAGAGCAGAGTGAGTCTCGACTAGAAAAAGATAACCATTAGCAACTCCAAAACACGGTGGAACATGGTTTGGGTGTGTTATTTGTGGGAATGACACATCAACTTAGCATTTTTTACCCAAGAAAATATGTTTTACATTTTTATGGTAAATGGCCTGTATTTGATATAGTGCCTTCTAGAGTCCTAGAACCCCCTAAGGCACTTTACAACACAATCAGCCATCCACCCCCACACAAATTCCCACCCTGGTGGTGATGAGCTACAATGTAGCCACAGCTGCCCTGGGGCGCACTGACGGAGGCAAGGCTGATGAACACAGGCGCCAACGGTCCCTCTGACCACCATCAGCAGGCAATATGGGTTAAGTGCCTTGCCCAATGACACAACAGCAGAATTCTCTGCTGGGACCCGGGATCGATCCTACAACCCTCCAATTACTGGACAACCCGTTCTACCTCTTGAGCAATCACTGCGATTTTTAAACAAAGGCAACAGAGGAGTCACTTTCCTGTTAGCCAATCATAGGTGAGATGTTTGCATATCATGAATATTAATGAGTAAGACTGAAAATCCTGTTGTTTTTTCAGCAAACCCACTCCTTCGACAAACATCCCTTGAAACATGAGCGTAGGAACATTTTTCCACAGGAAAGGACCTTATTGAAAAAAAAAGTACTTTAAAGGGCCATGGTAAAAGTTCTTTGGTGGTAATATGACTTCACTACTAGTGAAACAAGTGCAAAACAATTCCAAACAAGGTAAATGGTAGGCATAGGTATAAGATGTTCAAACTGGCCTAATAAACATGCTGTGATATTCTAATTAAAGAAAGAGACCATAATAAGTATCTTCATGCTGTTTTGTTAACAGTCACTTTTTTTGTTATGGTTCAACAAAATAAAGACTAGAAAAAAATAGTTTGCTTAATAAATGTAAACATACAAAAAGATAAACTGTAATTTGTGAATCAGTAGTCTTTTCAACCATCCATCCACCAGGTTTTACAGTTTGGTTAGAAAGCAAAACCAACAAGTCTACGACTGAAGTTAAAGTGTGATGAGAAGGTGGCTTACCCAGAAAAGACAGATTTTGCTCCTTCAGTTTGTCACGAAGCAGAACTTCATGTTCATGTCCAATGGCACTGGGAACAGGGTTAAGGATTTGCAACAAAGAGCAGCAGGGCTTCATATGTTCACGTCAGCACGAGAACGTTAACGCAGATTAAGTTGAATAATTAAAAATCAAACTAAGAAATAAAAAGGTAACAAAATATTATGCTGCAAAGAAGGTTACAAGAGGTGCACCAAAATTTTGACATTTGTCCCCAACCCATGAACTCACCAATGCTAAGCACCAATTCTCGCCATCAGTGGAATGCTAAGCCATGGAAATGTCATGGAAAACTCAAAGCACATTTGAATTAAGGAAATGGAAACTGACCGTGTGTTTTTAACTATAAAGCTGAGATCTCATTTGCTTTTCTTTTACAATGCAAAGTAAAAGCCATCTCTAGACACTCAGAGTTTCTTGAGAATTAAATCTGCGTTCTCAAGGTGCACTCTCTTAATGCAGACGACAAAACAAACTTCAGTTTGACAGCATTTATAAAGTGCATTGATTACTGTGCGTGCTCTGCTCCTTCCAATAAAACCTATTAGGAAAATGCTTTTTTTGAATAAATGCCATTATAAATTAAGATGAGCAAAGTTTGCTGCAACAGTCAACCTAATTTGAGTAAAAGGAGAAAATTACTTCACAAAAAATGGCTTGAAATACTTTCTAATAAAACATTTATATCATCATTTACCCACATTCATGTGTGGATGAAGCTCTTTATAAGCAGACAACGGTGGGGGCGGTTATTATGAACTCTGGAGCAGAGTAACAGACTTTCAGTTGACACTGAGCACAGAATAGTAAAAAAGGGGGGAAAAGAGAAGGAGGGCAGGATGGGACAGGCTTGACTGGCTGTGAACAGAACAACACGGCCCCACTACACTCAACAAAAGCCGAGTGAGACAATAACACACATACGTACACATTTACAATTATTTAAATAAGTCTCCTCCCCTAGGAAATGTTTGGTGTGCTACCCAGCTGGCTGCTCCAAAATAACTTGGACTCCCATTCTGTCCCGGTGATGGCTGAGAAGGGAGTACTTAGCTGCACAAAGGATCTGCACAGATTTGCATTCAAATATGACTAATTAAAGCCAAAATTAAGAGTTTGACTTTCTGACTCCCGCTCTCTTTAAATTGCTTTATCGTAACTAAATCTAACATAGTCTTACAAAGGAACTCTGTACAAATGTGAAGTAATGTTCATCCACAACGATTTTAAATGATTATTTTTGTATCACAGAACATTGGGTCTGATCCACTGATTTCACATGGAGGCGCATTTAGATCAGCCCATCCTCTCCTCCTGCTCCTCCCTCCGTCGCCTCGGAGCCCCTCGGATCGCTGATAGTGGGAAGGCAGACAGGATGAAACACTTCCTCCGTGAAGCAGAACTTTTATGTCAGGTGAAGCCCGACACATCTCATCCCCCTTCAATAGCGCCTCGTCAATTTCGAGCTTAAAATTTTATGGGGATAGGATACTGTTTGATGCAGTCTACCAGTGGTCCATAACAGCAGTCATTTATTGTGCACTGAAAAGAGAGGGAAGAAATATTATGGCGCGGCAAAAAAAGGTGCATGTAAGGGAGGTGAGGGAAGCCCTGGGAAGGCAGAAAACACAGGAGATGCTGGCAGATTGGCAGGCATGACCGCTGGTTGCAACGTTAACAACAAACAAGAGCGACTGATGGGGTGTGTTAGGATGGTGCATCATTTAAAAGCTCATTATAAACAAGCAGAGCTTGTAAAATGGTAAATAAGGGGGGAAATAATGTAAAATGATACAAATGTCAAGGACAATTAAAATTTTTATGTGTATTACATACAATTTTGTAATTTCAAATACTCCTGAGTGATACATTAGTGAAATTTTAAAGCTAAAATACTTACTTGATAGATATTGTTTGCCAGTTTTTGGTCCGAAATTAAAGATGGCTCCTTTAGCATGCTGTTGAGGACCGTTTTGGAGGCTGAAAACAAAACAAAGTGGTAAAAAAAGGAGAACACAAATTTTAGTACAATGCAAACTATATTTGCAAATTTAATAGAAATATCTCATTTTGGCTTTAAAAAAGTGTCCGAAATAAATAAATTTAGACCTACAGGCAGCTCAGATGTTACGTTCTTAACCATACAGGTATTGCCATATTTCTATATTAGAAAGCTTCTATACAGATTTTCTATAAATAAACGTTTCAGTCCACAGAACAGGCACTTCATGTAGTTTATCTACGTTATAAACGCTGACTATTCTGCATCTTTCATCCCATTCTTGCTCTGCTAACATTATAAATCAAAAAGGAAAGCCTGGTAGATTGACTCACTGTTACTGCAACGGCTCAAAAAAAATTCTTAAATCATTTCTTAAAAAGATTTGGATTAAATGGATTGTATCACTGTGTGACGAAATGGCTGAGACGTGCCATTGTGGTGATATATACGCGGACGCTTGTGACAGACGTGCAGCATAACAGACAGTAGGGAATGGTTGCTATACACATTTCAAGCATGGGTGGTGGCTGTACAAACATTAAAGACAATCTCGAGTTCTGTTGGGTAAATGCAAATAGCATACAAGTGTTTAAGACGAGCCAAATGAAGATTTATGAGCGTTTACGTTAGAGGAAAAAGCTTTACATCCCAAAAAATGGTAGAAATTATGTTTCTATTAAATTCGAAAAACAAAAATACTACCTTCTGTCCTTTTCTGTACATATTGGCATTACTTGTTGAGAAAACGACCAAAGAGAAACAAGCTACACTGTGATCCCTCATCTGCTTTATGATGAATTAAAAAGGGTAGAAGGGGAACAAAGGCCGCTTAGAACATCTCTTTCTCTACTGTTTTGTTGTATTTGTCTCTTTGCAACCTGCTTTTATTCCATCTCTTCCAGCCATGATGCTCCACCAGCCCACCCCATAACCCCACACTCCCCTCTTAGAGCTGCAAGGCACAGGGCTGTGCTTTATTTCGCTGCTCATTTTTCTCAGAGATTGGTACCTTCACAACTCAGATCCATACCGTGCTCCTGTGCAGTGCAGGCGGCGGTGAAGAAAGAGGGTTATATTTTCCCCTTGAGTTAGGACACCTCTTGACAAATGATAATGGATAATCAATAAAGCGGGAAATATGAGGCAGCAAACTTTATGAAGCTAGGAGACATATTACTCCCCAACAACACTGGTTTCCCTTAACAAAGTCACTACTCGACTGTGCCTAATAATCTGAAGGAAAATCAAAGGACCTGCAACCACATCAGCAATATTGGCAACTTATTCCACTTTAATGGCATTTTGATTGATTTTTTCCCCTCTTCCTAATGGCCGTTTTATAGATTTGACGCTGCTTCTGCAAAACAGTAGCGTGTAATAAACCTCCCTGAAGGCAAACGTTAGCCATTAAAGCTCTTGTCTTACTAGCACTCATAATTGGAGGTTGACCACCAAAACATTTTGGTCTCTCACATAACGCTCTTCTTGGGCTAGACTCGCATCTCCACGGTATCTAAAGCCCTTTGATATGTTTTGGTTGATGGCCATAATAAGTGATAGGACAGCGTTCGCCTGCTCTTTTTGAGAGATGGGGGTTAAAAATAGCCATAAATAGGTGACCTTGGCGCTGACATTGGAGAATTTCAGCCAAGCATTGACCTGATGAAAATGGAAGGCCAGGCTGCTAATAAATCAGGATGCTTTTAAAATGAGTTTACCCTAATGCTCATTCATCACATGCTGTAATGCCATTTGCAGGCGCAGGATTCGCTGCTGTGCACAAACACAGCAGTAAATAACAACAGGGCCCTTGCATCCTTCGCATCGTTGCAGCCTCCAACATCAGCATACATTTATTAAAGACGCCCCCGCCTTGCACAGCGGCACACCTCCATGACACCCTGAGCTTCTCTCTGCTACACACACACACACACACACACCTCTTTTCAAATGCAGTCGCGCACATGGAAAAAAAAAGGTGCAGGAAAATAAAAAGGATATTCTGAAGAACACCAGACGCAGAGAACAAAGCCCTGCAGCACAACTTTGCACCTTGTAAACATTCACCAAATTTACTGTAATTGTCCCATGTTGGTATAAATTCTTACTAAGGCACCGTATCACACTGTCAACATCTGAACCGAAAGAACAGAGAAGAGGAGAATAATAGATGTGAAACGCTACGCCTCCATTGGGATTTGCTAAAGAAAACAACCAGTGTAAACAAATCACAAGCCTGTTTTCATATACGACTCCAAAACAAGATGCACAGCAAACCCAACCTTGGCTTGAGTTCTCATTTCTTACTTGTGCTATTTGTAACTATTCTTCCTTTCTGTGGAGGAAAAAAGTCATTATCTGAAATGCAAAGAAAAAAAAATAGAGAAATCTCATTAAAAAGCAACATTTGTAGAGGAGGGACCGTGATAAACAATAACGGATGACAATTGTTATTGCTCTTGACACTGATGAGCTCCTCTGGAAGTTTGTTTATTAATTAAAAAACCCACTTCTTTTCGCAGTGGCGGTGGTGGGGGGGTGCTGTTACCAATTTCCTTTATATGCCCACGCCCCCCCGCCTTGCACTCCCCATGCACAAGCCATTGAGCTGTGGAGGGGCACTCGTTCATCAAACTTCATGGAGCTTGGGAGAGACAGGTTCTGATAATGTGCGCCGCTAAAGCTGATTTTCCATGATGAATCTCGGAGCATATAAATTGGCTAATATCTGAAAACATTTACAGATACTAGAGGAATTGACTACTTGTGGGACATGATGGATGAGCCTCTCCAACACTGGCCGACAGCTCTGCAAATCTCTGCGGCTGCCTAAAGCCCTCATTTGATTTTCCAATTTACTCCTTTTAAATTTATCCTCCCGCATAGAAAAAACGAAGAAAAAAAAGATGGGAAAGAAGAAGAGAGTAGGACATGAGGAGGAGCGGAAAGGAAAAAAAAAAACATTTTTTTTAAACTATCTGTAGTGGTGTGTGGGTGTTAGTTGATAATATGAGGTAGTATCTTGTGTGAAGGAGGAGCCCAGTCCCTGAAGAGGTTACTGGGGCAGAACTGATCTGCTTCCACCTGATTCTTCTTGATAGCGGTGAGATGAAACTCTACATTTCAGTGTGTGTGTGTGTGTGTGTGTAGCCGTAGTAATAGTAGACCTAGGGAGGCTCTTCTATGGAAAGAGGCTTCTCAGGTCAGGCCATTAGAGTGTGGCAAAGGCTGACTGGAGCTCCTATGCTGAAAAGGAGTAATTAGTATACTTGTCAAGTGAAGTGCCACAGTGCTGCTTACCTCCCTTGCACACACACGTACCCCCTCACACACACACACAGCAACATTTGTGTCGTCTGCTTCCTAACTCCCTCAATTCTTGCTAATGAAGAGCCCTTGCTCTCATTATTTGAAAAAAAGGCTGCATATACACAAGCACCAGCGCCACAGCAAAGGGCTGTTGGAGAGAAAAGAGGAGCACTTGAACAATAACAATAGCAGTCACTACTAAGAGATTTTCCTGGCTAAACCTAAGCATAATTTTCAATTATCAACGCGTTTTATCAGCAAAACACTGAAACTATTATGAATTCCGTCAACGAGGCAAAGGATCATGGCAGACACTAACGTTCTCACAGTGTTAACATCAAACACGGGACATTTATAACCTTGCGTACAAGGCTTCTGTAAAGGAATGTGACAATAAATCTTAAAGGCGGCCGAATCACATAGTTACAAAACATGGAGTAGCAATCTAATCTGGAGCTGGGCCTTGGGAAAATGGAAAAGGTCAAATAGCTAGCAAAATTGCCTCCTCAAAAAAAAAAAAGTATGTCTAAATCTAGAGGCACATCAACTGCTGTCAAAGGAGGAATAGAAAGAAAGATGAAGAGATAGCAGGAAGGGGGAGAGAAAGAGCAGGAGCTCCCCCAGTGTGTCTGCTGGTGACTTCAAAAAAGGTGTTGATACCAACGCTGAATTACTATACTAATAATAATATTAAAAACAAAACAGTTTATGGAGCATTTGTATCATGTGAACGATTAAAGCAGCAGAGAGAAACTGTAAATATAGTGAAAGGGTTTAAAAAGCGATATTAGTAATAATTTT
Organism: Aphyosemion australe; assembly: GCA_006937985.1. Taxonomy (NCBI): domain Eukaryota; kingdom Metazoa; phylum Chordata; class Actinopteri; order Cyprinodontiformes; family Nothobranchiidae; genus Aphyosemion; species Aphyosemion australe. The sequence goes on from SSNS01000054.1 coordinate 1,621,176, forward strand.
AATTTTTTTGGTCACCATGGAAAAATTACTTGAAAAAATTCTTTAAAATAGGTAATTTCAATTAAGAAAAAAAAATAAAAACATAAACTGTCCTAGAAGTTTATATGGATTCACAAAACTGTATAATGAAAATAAATTGCAGTAAAAGTGAAAAAGATTCATAAACAATTGTTGAATTCATAAAAAAGTGATTTAAAAAATAAAAGGCTTGAATTTGACACTTTTGCACCATCACACAGCCCATAATTTAAATGTACTAAAACAATCATGGATTCACTAACATGTAAAAATAAATGCCAACCCAAGGGGGATTGGAAGACATTCTCTCACTTTCCTACTCCAGTGCCCAGTCTATTTTCATGAGGCTAAAACATTATGGATGCTGATATTATATTCAATAAGACTGTTTTGAATATATCGATTCATTCACAAGCGCCACCAGATAGTTCTCCATTCTACTCGACGGATGCTCCCTCCAATCCATGCGCTGCACGGAGAAAGGGGGATTGTTGGTAGTGTCGTCATGCGGAGGTGTGGTGGCAAGGAAGGAGGGGAGGGAGCAGAAGCGAGAGAGCAAAACAAAACAAGGACGGTACAAAAAAACAATTTAAAACCTTCTATTGATCCAGGGCTGGTGATTGTACATATATTCTATCGTCCCAGAGGCCCCATTCCTGTTTCTCTTAAATGCAAGAGAAAAGAGTAGGGGAATAAAAACAACAACGGTGCAAGGCAAAGGCAAGCCACTCACCCAGTTGGGGGTAATGTCCCTTATATAGAAGCCTATTGATCTTCGCAGTGTGCCTGCCTACCCTCCCTCAAGAGTTCTACTGAAACACACACACACCGGAATGCAGTGTGAGGTTGGACGGGGCCATGACAGATATGCCTGCCGATAGCAGTGAACCAACCTGTTAGCTAATCACCAGCAAAGACAATTATCCTTGCATTGTTTCATGGTGGAAACACATTACCGGGTTTTAATATACACAGAGGGAGATTCGACCGTTTGACTGCAGCTCATGTGGGAAGGAATCCATGTGCAAAAGCCAAGCAGGTCAGGGGGAGTTTCCACTGATGCTCCGTCAACACAGAAGTCACCCTCACAGCTACACAGCACATTCAACATGCTCAAATTAACACTGTCAGAGTTGATTTCAAACACTTTAAAAGTGTCTATATGGGTCCACACCAGTAAGAGTTAATTTAGCTCTTTTTGGAGAGTTGGTACTTTAAAGCAGCATTCCGCAACTTTGCAGTTATATGGTCTCTGTCGCCCTCTAGAGGCTTGCTGCGTAACGTCACTGTCGTAAAATCAAATCTCTCTCTCAGTAATAAGAGGCATGTTTACATTCCTAATGTCAGGCAAAACAACGAAAACAAACTTTTCCACCTCCACACATTGAAAAAATAGTTTTATCAGGACTGTATAACAACTTTATGGCCGACCAAACACCATAACCCCGGTGAAATCATTTATTACTTACCTATCCTTTAGCAGCACGGCTAGGTTAGAGTCCGTAGTTCATGCCGTTCTTTCTAACAGAGCTCTCCAGCGAGGAAAAGACAGCCCAATAATAACTCTGGTCTTTGCTCTTGCTCTATCACGTTCTCCTTTTCTTTTCCTATATTCCTCTAAGGGATTTCTAGCTTTCTTTGGTGAATCTGCCACGGCTAAACAGTGAGTCTACGTTATACAATTATGGCAAGCCAAAGGGATAAAAAATGCGCGTTTTAAACTCGCATTATGTATGCCAAAACGCTCGTTCAAGACGCGTGTTTTGGCGGACATAATGCTCGCTTTTAGAACATGCGAGTTTTTGCCCCCTTTGGCGTCAAAACGCGCATTCAAGACGCGCATTTTGGCAGACATAATGCGCATTTAGAACGCATGCTTTTTTTATCCCTTTGACTTGCCATATTCTGCCGTAAAACGACACCCAGTCAGTACTTCTGGCGCTACCTGAAGCACAAAAACTGTATAGCGCAGTAAACAGACGTGGGACCCCCCAACACTATCACAGGTATGAAAATGAACATAATAGATAATACTATGATGCAAAAACTGTACAAAAAAGCATAATTTTAAGGTGTAAAAGTTGCGGAATGTTGCTTTAACTCTGATTTAGTGTCAAAAAGCAACTCTTCTGGAGTTGACAATTTAATACTGAATGAATTGATGAAATAGATGGGTGCAACCATGTACATTAGAAACCAAACAAAGACCCTCTAGGAAGTTTAATGTGCTTCATATCTATTCGGAGTAATAATAAAGTGTGTTTTCTCTATATGGAGATGGACAGATGCAGTATGATATTATGTGAGACAGAGGATCCCTCCCGGATGAACGCCATGTTCTACACAACATTCAGACTGGGACTTTGACAGGCAGTGGATAACAGTGGGTCCAAAGCAATCACATGGTTGACTTTGACAAATGGCTGTGCTGTGGAGAAGTTGAAAATAACACACATCCACTTTAATCCTTTTCTTGACGAAATTGGAATCACGTCTTTTTTGACATCTTGCGATTCACTTATAACTACCGACTACCACACAGCCGCATGGTCCTCAAGATAAATATGTTAAAACTGTCTCCCGACATAATACTGGAATTCCAAGATGGGGAAAAATTAATGAAAAGAATACCACAAAGAGAAGAAATCTCAAATAAAAGTTGGAATAACACCTTCAGCTAGAAGAGCAGAGTGTACACAGTCGTTATTTCACACAATTTCTGGAAAATCTCCTTGACACATTCAACAAAAATATTTGCGTCTGGAATTCTGTTTTCCCGCAGAGCTCCATCAGCACTACCTAGGAACAGTTTGCTTTTTCTGTCACAGTTTTCTTCTAAATGATTTCCTATGCAGACCCAGTAGGTCCACAGGAAGAAAAGAATGTGAGGAATAAATGAACGCATTGGGGGATTAAGGAGGGTGTTATAAATAATACCGATGAGCCAAGCTAGCATTGATCCACGCTGCAGCTGAGAGGTGGGTGGTTCTCCCACAACTTAATTGCCAATCATGTGCTCCGTGATGGAGCTACTACTAAATGTTGTCTGTCCGTCATTAGGGTTAGACAGGCTGAAAGTAGTGCAGACAGGCTGGAATCTGGACTGAGACGGGAAGCGATTCAGTAGACAAAGTGCTACAATTAAAACTGATGTGGAGAGACAAATAGAAAAGTGTTACTCACGCATTCCACCGTCCACGTCCTGAAGGAACCTGTCCAAGATAATACGCGCCATCAGAGCAGGAGACAGATCCACCTGTACGCAGAATTTACAACAACAACAAAAGAGAATTTGTTCGAATAAAAACACAATATTGAGCCAAAAATAAATGACTACTGCTTCAAAAGCCAGGTACAGCTGGATGATTACTCCTCTGGGAGGGGGTTCCTTTATTTACAAACCTTCAAACTAAATTCCACAAGGAAGTGTAGCAGAATTTAAAGAGCATGGGCATCTATGCACCAAAATTACCCCACCAGTTTGTGTTTCACTGATGTCATAGATAATAAGCACCTTAATGGCCTTAAATTGTATTATTGCATTCTCAAACCTTGACCCAGCTTTTGACAACTGCATTGTAAATTGGTCTTTGAAAGCCTTGCTTCTGCAATAACCTTTCCCATAGGAACGAGAGATCGCCTCTTACACAGCCGAGTTACCTGGCTGAATTGCCTTGGCTTCTGTCAAAGAGACGTTCCCGGTCTCTCATCTCGTAAAAAGAAAAGAAAAAACGCAGCCTATACCGTGCTCGGGCGAGAGGCAATGGAGAGCTTTAATCATAGAAGGATCACCAAGGCAAAACAGCAGCAACCAATAGGACACACCTGAGGGATTGTGGGAATGCAATCCCTAATAGGAAGGATAAAACCTATGGCAGCAGCACTCTTTGAACACAGACACCTGAAAAAAAGTGAGCAATGTTTTGGGTTTGATTGAAACAAGGAGCTCTGACAAGTCCGAGAGGAGTAATGATTGATGCTGCGAGTGTCGGGCCAGATTCTCATCAGCATGTTTTCACATTTCAAAACAATCTTGTAACCGGACTCAAGGAAATACAACGGGATATAAGACGTTCAAGATTTAGAAAATGTGTGTATATGATACCGCTTTTCTATTTTTAAGAACTACTCTTGACCTTCAGACAGTATACAGCGTATGCTAATCTGAAGATGCATTAACTCATTCACGACCAAATTCCACGACCTCCCCGAGACGGAGGGAATGAAAACATTGCTTGAAGACCAGCTTATTATAAAACAACATTCTTACAGCCACGGAATATTTCCCCTCTTGTTAGCATAATTGGGGGACCAAAAGTGGATTTGCCCTCAGCTTGCAGAGTGAATGGAGTGTTTCATCTTTTCTCTGATGCATTATGATTACACTGGGGGCAGGGATCTCTCCGTCTCAAGAACATCTTTTTTTTAACCAAGCATAGTATTTGTTAACATTTCCATAATACTTCAATATTTTATTTAAAAAGCCCCTGCGTGTCTTTGATAATTAAAGCATGACTTTATGTCTTCATTAAGGTCTCTAATAACATAACTGACTTGCTTTTCGCCACAGATTTCTTTCATCTCTCAAGTTATACCAGTTTTCCCTCTTTCCATCTCTTCGTCCTTCCCATCCATGCCTATTGGCTTGTTCTCCATACACTCCATTAGATAACAAGAAGAGTATCAGATTCTTGGAAACTGACACATGAAAAATGGCAGCATTACTAATGCAGGCTCAGCCTGAATAAATGCCACTTGATTAGTTCAGGTACTTGCATCTCCTTAATTTTCATATTAATCACGAGTCCGTGTCCACTCTCGCACTCAGTCAGACAGCGGCACTTTGTGAGTTTAGAATGTGACTAAGATTCACAAAGCATTGCAATCCTGCTGAAAATAATCATTGTTAAATAACATCCTGGTTGTATTCGCCTGAAAAGCTAATGGCTGTCACATGCAGCGCAGCATAATTGCACCTGTTCTGAAGCCTTATAGGTAACCTTTTGCATAAAAACCCTCATAAAGCACGAACAGACTGTGATTTTTTTTAGAATTCATGGACTTCCTTTGAGAGCAAAAAAATATATCTACGAACAGCTTTCATCACTGTTAATCTTTTTCCTCTATTGGAGATATATTGTCTCATAAAGACACGAAACTACATCAATTAGCAGTCTGAGAGGGCCTGAGTGCTTGGTTTAAATGTTAAGTAGCATATTAAAATGACAGTTAAATGGTTCATAGACCGTTATCTCTGTGCTTGCAGAGAAAAAAAATAATATTTCAATTAAATAGAGAATGAATAATAGCAGTTAGCTTTGAGGTTATCACTGATGCATGTGAATTACTCTGATTTTAAAGTAAAAAAAGCTCCTATTGTAAGCCGTTATAACACTAAATGACGCATTTAAATGATTAAATTGGTTACACAGTGTATTTCTAGGACTGAAAATAATGTATTAATAGACAAACAAATAAGTGTGTATTATTTTATAAATCAAGAATTAATATCAGTAAAAGTCTAATTGTTTGAAGTATCTCAAGAAACTGTCAATTTGTAGGAATTGTTGAGACTACTCAGCTTCAATAAAAAAACACAACAATGAAATAAGTATTCTACACCGATGAACAAATATCTACATTTTTGGATCACTTTTAAATTGTATTAATTATGTATGCAATAGCTAGTATATTACCCAGAATAGAAATACTAGTCTGACGTCCTAAAGTAAATAACCGAAGAAGTGATAAAGAGAGGAATTAACCGTTGACCCCCCGTCCTCACCTGTCCGTGGTTAGAGCCAACTCTGCCTGAACTGCAATTTGGAAAATTACAAAATAAAACAGAAAAAGTATTTGCACATCTGCTTAATGGTGCTTGCAGCTAATTACATTAGATAATTGGTAATAGAGCGCACCGTTTTACCAATTTTGATAATGGTTAACAGACAGGGGAGAGAATCTAAATCTGAAGCAAAGTCATCTTTATCCGTTTAGAGTCAGAGTATGAACAGATATTTTTGTATTCAAAGTTGGGGAGACAAAAACAAAACAAAAAGGACATCGAGAAATAAAACTGTTACCTCATTGGCCAACTCCAGCAGGACAGGAGCTGTAGGACGAGCCTCGGCTTCACTCAGATACCTTCATTACAACAAAGGACAACAGCAGCAGTTTAAAAAAAAGCAGCTCGTAGACAGACAGAAGGCTAGAGGGGGCTAGACCAGGCCAGCCAAGACATGCTAATGTCCCTGATGACTTTGCCCTGGGTGGCATATGGCAGGCTCAGTGCGGTTAAAACAGCACTGCTTGGAGGGCTTCAAATTTCCTTGAAGCCAGACAAGCATATGATAGTTAGTTAACCCCTGCCGCCCAAAAAAGCCTTTTTTCCCTCTCCAGCTAAAACCGCTGCTCCCCTTAGATCTCGCCAAGATCATCTCAGAGGTTTGCTGTTGTAAGTGGATTAGAAGTGCATTATCCAGGCTTATTTTCCCCAGAACAATAGTCTAATAAGCTAGATAAAGGCTAATTGCAATATGCAAAGAGGCTTTTTCCCCTTAAAGCCTTGTTTCTTTCTCTCATTTTTCTTTTTTTTTTTTTATTCAGCCATATTCATTGAATTACATGTAATCATCTCATCATAAGCCTGTATGAGGCAAATGTTTAATTTATTTTTTTCTGCTCCTAATTTGAACAGAGCCGTGTGGCTTAGCAGGTGCAAGTGGAGGTCTGGAACAAATCCTGTGGGTGGCGGTTTGTTTGAAGGATATTATAACTGTCTTGGTGGCCCACCTACTCTCACGTAACTTTGGCAAGTCCCTTTCTCGGTCAGTGAATGGGCAAGATCAAGAGAGAAAATACAACTAACAGAGCTGGAAATAATAAAAATAGTGAAAGGGCTATACAGAAATGAACAATATGTAAAGCAGTAGAGTACCTTTGGAAGTATCTTTCGACATCATCAGGAGAACGATGCATTGAAATGGTTCTTTTGATGCGTTTCTGTCACAATAGGAAGAAGAGATTAGTAACCACACTGTCAAAGATCATTGGAATAGTTTTCATTAGGGATTAGAGGTGGGCGATACGCCGAAAATTTACTGATACTGAAATTTATGTTTATTACCAACGTCAATATATTAAGTATTTGAAAAAAATGAAAAGATGTGTGTAGGTTGCCGATCTTGATGTTCCTTTAAGATACTGTGCTACAAACTGGATGGGGTAAAGTCACACGACTTTGTGTAGTCATGTGACTACCCCATCCCATCTGTAACAAGAAGGGAAAGACAGTGAGGAAATGGAGGACGATTCAATTATTTAAGCAACAAGCAGGGGCAGCGGGTAATGGCCGGTGGAAGACGACAGCAGTGACCAAATCCAAAATGTTGCCAAAGAGTTGTTGAAGAATTTTTGTGGGAACAGGCCTCGACCAAATCTACCACCGTCACCACTCCTGCCAACTCCTGCTGTACAGTAGATATCGTCCATTTATCGTTATTGAGATGTATCGAGATTGATTTGAGGCCCTATCGCTCAGCCCTATTACAGATGTCCGATATTATTGGCCCATCATCGTTATCGGCCGATATCGGTATTAAAATATAAAATCTGAAATTACTGGCATAGGTTTTTACTCTTGCAATACCACCTCTACATACCATTCACATATTCTACAGCAAACTCCTCAGCTACTTCTCCCCTCACTCAAAATGTCAAAATACAACAGATACGAGGTATAGTTTTAAGATGTCTTTGTTTAACACAACTGGCCAAATTTGCACAGACAGTGTTTATAGTTTAAATATGCGTGATTGGAGATATATGATGATTTAGTTTTCTTGTTTTTATGCGTGGAGACCCCGCATATATTGGTATTAGGGCTGGGCGATATGGCCTAAAAATAAAATCTCCGACTTTTTTTTTTAAATTCGATTTACGATTTTTTTCCCGATACTTTCATTTTCAATATAGTTGCCATCCGGAGCTCGGCAGTAACTCCAGACGTGATCATGACACCACCCTCTGTTGCGCCAAGGCGTAATGTGCATTCACAAGTCCGGCATTGCGCCAATTTTACTACCAAGCTTGGCGGCACAGATGCCACATTAGGAACAAATTTCCCACTCTCACCGGTAGCCATGTTGTCACTTGCTGTTGTTGTACTATGATGTTTTCGCTTGAAACTAATGCTACGGAAGCTCCGGGGAGCCAAAAAGGTGCTATTACATAAAAATTACTTATTTTTTTAAATCGCCCGAAACAAAAAACTCGAATTAATTCATTAAATCGATTTTTTGCCCAGGCCTAAATGGTATTGGTTTATATCGGCTTCGGAAAGAAAGAGTTAGACAATATCGGTATATTGGATATATCGGTGAAAAAGCTGATATCAAAAATTTCTCTATTTAGTAAAATATAATAAATGTGTTTCCTCTTTCGCCCTTTATTCTATGTGAACTAGCAGGAAATTTAGAAATCAATTCAATTTCAATAAGTTTCCCAGGGGTCAAAGTGTGACAAGGCAACCTTGTTTAAACCCCCTCTTCCGCCGCTCGCTCAAACCTTGTATTCATTTCCCCATTTTCCGATCAAACGTTGACATTATTACACGTACCACACCCTGACATTTTCATGCAATTCAATTGCTGTTCTTGCCGAGAGGCCGGAGGACACAGGATAAAAGGAGGAAGAGCATTGGTTAAAAACAACTTATTTAAAAGCTACTACACACAAAAATTGTAATTCCACAGAGACGGGCAGTGTGACTGACACCTGTCAGTGGGATGATAAATGACTCCATTTTCTGCCTGTGCTGCCTTCTGCCACTGGCGGCAGTGGCCATTTATCATCATCCGCTGTCAGCCGTGGAAAGCAGCAGTGACAGTGCGAGTCAGCAAACATTTAGCACACACAGCCGCACTACACAGGGAAATTATTATTGTCAGAATAATAATGGTTTAGCATAATTTATTACAGGTCCACCAAATAAGCAGGGGCTAGATGTTATTAGACAGATGGATGGGAAGGTTTGGCAGACATCCACCGAGGCTCGGCAAGAAAAGGACTTCAACGTAAAGAAGGAGAAGATGGAGGTGTCTGTGTCTGAGTGTGTGTGTGTATGGGGGGGAATAAACGAGGGTATGGCTGGGGAGGGGGTCCTCCAAACCAATCAGAAAGCTGGCAGTTCAATTACAAAGAAATAAAGGGACATTCATCATTCAATTAGGCACCTGTCAGGGCTCACAAAGGAAGAAAACTTCTAACCTGGTACTCCAGGGAGAAGATGCTCAGAAGAGTGGACTGCGAGTGACTGGAACAAATAAAAGAAGGACAAAGTTAATTACCAGAGTGCCTTGCACAGAGACAAAGGAAGAGAGAAGCTTCAAAGCTGGGGCCAGCTGCCCTGTAATCTAAAAGAACATGAAAACAAGTGTGGCAAAGTTGTTCCAGATGAACACCTCTGACAAAGGATTCCTGCCATGATGATGTGGGGGTGAAAGGAACAGGGAGGTGGTGTAAGGTATGAGGGATGATAAATAATCGAATAGTCATTCATAGTATCATTTTTGGTCATCTGTTTATTCGACTAAAGTGCTAAAAGACTAAATAGTCTTAAATATTTACCGTTTCTGTGGTTAGAAACATAAAAAGATGAAAAAACACAATTGAAACAATCTAAGGATAACAAATCTAGAGAGAAATTATAATTGAATTTTGATCCAGTTACTAACAACAATCACATTCATGAGTTCAACTTGTTTGGAAAGTGGGCGACCACTGTGAGGCTTTGTATTTGTTTGTTTGACTGCTGTAGCAGTACAAATACCATCAGTGCTGGCATAAGGGCCAGCCAGGAGTCCTCCCAGTGCAACTGATGGGCTTTGAAAATGGAAACTTTCATTGCAAGAAGCTGTGGCTCCCAGGAGTCAGTCAATTCCATAGGTTGCCATTAGCTACATTCATCTCCAGCTCCAGTCAATGTCAAACACCTGGCAGAGAGGCAAACCTGGAAAACTAGCAGCTCCGACAGGGATGCAAATTCCCTCCAATGTCCCTCCATCCCCAACCCCCACAACATCTTTGACGATATTTACATGCATGAATGGTAATATTCTATTTGGGTAATGTGCACCTCCTCATGCAAACCAACACAAACTCCTAACATATTTTATCAATGCATGTAAATGCTCTCCAACTATGTAAAATGACTTGTATTTTCTTATTTTCACAACAAAACTTTAATTGAATTTATTGAACATTTTGTTTTATCACATGACCTGATAATGATGTGTAAAATTACTGTAAGATTCTTGATAAAGCCCACATTCATATCTGAAATAACTTCTTGGTTTATTGACAATTGAGGCCACAAATATGAGTTTAAAATCGTTTCAAAGTTTGAAGGTTGTCTGCCCCTATTTTTCAAGTACTCTGGGAACTTGACGTCATAAAAGAACAGGAAAGAAAAGACCAAAATGTTTAAAGTAGAAGATTAGAGAAAACACTCCGCCAGCTCGGCGTAAATTCACAATGACGGGTAAAGATCAAAAGGCCACTGCAATTTAGACAGTTATTAAATAGTCAACCGTCAACATGTGGACACAAAATAGAGATAAAAAATAATTCTTCCACTCTTTAACCTTGCACCTGAGCGTTTCAGCAACATTACTGCCTTATTGTTGGCATGGGGCCGTCACGATTCCCCTGTCAGAACGAACATCTGTTAGGTTTTAAATGGATTACTCTTTTTAATGAGCATGATTACTGCTTAATTGCTAAATCTATACCTTGTTAACTTTAAAAGGGACATTAACTGCTCTTAATATCCATGAAAACATATCTGTTCCAAAAACACCAAGAACTTTGGGGACTTTTGTTTTCCCTCTTTACGTCAATCAGATTTTGCTAACATTAAAGAAAGAAAAGCACCATGTGGGTTCAAAGAACCAAGAGTTGAGCAGCGATTAATCACAGACCAGTGATATGTGCTACATATCATGTTGATGGTAAAAAACTGTTATTTGAACAAAAACTAAGCCCCACCCACCCAAACGTGCACACACATAGGGAAGCATGGCTCCTCTGCAACAAATGCATTTTTTTATGTGCATTTATAGAATTTTTCCTCTTGTAGTAATGTGCATGGGCATATATATTTTTATACACATTTGCAAGCACTATTAAAATGACTAATATTAGAATGAATAGATTTGGAGAATTCAGAAAAATACAAATCTGAATAATTAAAATAGCAATCGAATAATGTGCATTTATTATTGACAAATAAACGCTACCGGTATTTAACGTGTCAGTTATTGGTATTTTATTGTATTTTTAGCATTTGTGCAAAAGATTGAATGCTGAAGAAAACCAGCGGTCCACATTTAAATTTGGCAACCACAATATAGTAAGCTTTACTTTGTCAAAATGGTAGAATCTGTATTTAGACAATACCTCAGTAAAAAAAAAAATACACTTCACCAGGATGAAGAAACATAATAAGGTAACAAGAAAGCTTTGTTTTGTTTTGCAGGAGTTGCTGTACAGGATCAGGCATTTTGCAAAAAATAAATAAAAGAAAGATTTGATGGGAGAAGCAATAAGAACATTTAAGAAGTGCCTATATAAAATTTAATAACTAATACAGAAAATCTGGACACATTTAAGACTTGAGGACCATTATAGTAACACAGATACGTTTTCTTCTCCTCCGCCCTACTGGTTGAAAGTGGAATTACAACTGTCGTAAACAACCCTGCTGTAGTTTTATTAGATTAACTATTAAGTGTCTTCAAATAATTATTAATCAATGAAGAAGAAAGATATGACTCAGGTTTTAAGGGGAAAAAAGTATTGACATCAGAGCAAGAAGGTTGCAGGTTCAATGCCCCTTTTTGCATAGAGTTAGCATGTTCTCATGCATGTGTGGGTTTCCTCTGGGAACTCCGGGATTTTCCCACAGACCAAAAACATGCATGTTAAATTAACTGGCTAAACATTTTCAATAGGGGTGAAGTGAGAGTACAAATAGTTGTCTGTCTTGTTCATCCCTGTGTGTGTCTGTGATTGACTAGCGACCTGCCCAGGGTGTCCCCTGCCCTTCGCCCAGTGACTGCTCCCTCTTACCCTTCCAGGAAGGCGTAGTTATAGGAGATGAATGTATTGACGTGAAAAACTCTTGTATAAATGATAAACAGAACATCGGACAGTAGAATAATATCATAATCAAAATATTTGCATATATAAAATATTAGTCAAAACAGAAACATTTCTCCAGAGTACATGCTGATTCAAGTCCACCAACACAGGAAGAGAAACCATGATCCCCAATGAATGTCAGCAATAAACAGAAGACAGCATATTTTTAAGCATTATTTTTGGTATATTTGATTATCAAATGCATTTAATCATATATACCCAAATAGTCAGTGACGCTGCAGTTCGTCCCGACGCTGACCTTTAGGGGGGGAAAAAATCCCAGAGTGGATTTAATTCCAAACACGAGGAAACAGAAGGTTGGGCGACAGAACAGTGGTTTGAGAATCATTCACTCTCATCCTAATTACCCATCCTTACAGCATAAGACAGAACATTAATATGCACTGGCACCCAAAATAGTGAAGCAGCGGATTAAATTAAAAACAATTAGGGACTTTCACTTTGTCACAGAGCTGGTATGGCTGTCTGGTCAGTGCTTTAGGCTCTATTAAGCCTGGATGTTCACGGGTGAATCTGAAAAATTAAAAGTTGAATGCTGAACTGCTATATTTCCCTGTGCATTCCCATCATGTCAGTGTCTTAAACCAGTGAGAGATGGAGGAAGGTTAAAAAAAAAAAAGCCTTGAAAATCCCATCAAGCTAATTAATAGGAGATGAGGGAAATTCAAGCTATCAATTATATTCAGAATCTTCCTATTTACAAATAATTAATTATAAACAATAGCTGTAATTTGGGTAATGAAAGCCACCTGGCTAATGGCACTGGTATCATATGCTGTGACAGTACTTAGCATTTGGTGTATCTGCATGCAGAGAGTGTTGCATGGTGTGACTCTGCAGGGCATGAAGCTGTCTAATTGAAGCATTGCACATATTTTTAAAAATGGCAATGAAATAATTTTCCAAATGGGAAGGACGTGAATGAAATAAACTGTCTATAAAAGTAAAAAGAAAAACACAGCTAAAAGAAATCCCAAATACTACTAAAAAATAAATAAGCTTTTTTAAAGACATACTAAGATTTATATAATATCAAAGGATCTCATTTAGGAAAGAGCACTGACAATTATACACCAAGCATTTAGTTTCCTATAGATCAATATTTTATAAAGTGGAAACTAGCTTAATGCGGGTTAAAAAGTGGATATGCAAATGCTGCTAATTATGCATGCTGACACGCAAAATGCTAACATCTGTTTCCCAGCTACCATCAGCAGCAGTAAAATGAATAAAAAATCCTTGTGGTAATGTATAAATGGGATGTATTTTGACAAGAAACAAACACAAATCTCAGTGTGTCACAGAGCTGCAAACAAATACTTGCACAATAAGAGAAATATGTTTACTCTTAAAATTAGTTTTTGTTTTTGTTCTGTGAAACATCTGCAAACCCTGCATAGTAGAATCAACATAGAAAAGCAGCAAAACCATTACGGCTTCAAAAGGGCTCAACACCATATTTAATGCTTGAGCCTAATAATGGGAAATTAGAAATAGATGTAAATATTAGGGGTGGAAATTTAACACATTAATTATGATGAATTAATAAAAAAAAATAACGCGTCAAAAAAAAATTCTCCTGTTTTAAATTGAAATACAATTTAAAAGCTTTTTTTTTTTTTTTTAAATTAAAAGAGCTTGAGTTTCGGGGCAAATTTTCCTGAACGATTAAAATGTGATTAATCAAGATTAATTAATTACAAAGTCTCTAATTAATTAGATTAATTTTTTTAATCGAGTCCCACCCCTAGTAAATATATATTTAGGTAAAAAAAATGACCTTGTTTTAAATAAGTGAGATTATATTTAGCAAAGACAAACCGTATCACTTGGAATCCATTGTCATAAAAACCTCTAAACCCATAGTGTACTATGGACATAAGAAGCACAAGAAGGCATTTTCCCTTTCTACAATCCTAATGGGGAACAAAACATAATCTTAACTCAGCTACCTTCACTTTATGGCAGCGTTTTTTGTCTGCTTAGCTGCTTAAGATGTCAGAAAACTTGTGGCAAAAGGAGCGAGAAAGTCCCCAGAATCACCACCCTAATTGTGATCCCACATGAAAGCGAAGGATCTTCACTGCTCTTGTCCTGGGCAAAACATGTTAGAACTATTATGGTGTGTTACCATTGTTATAATATAATTACTGTCACTAAGGACTCCTGCAAGCTCTCAGAGAAAAGTAAATGTGAGATCCACATCATCTGTCAAGTAGAAAGTGTCCACTGGCCTGGCAAAGAAACACATTGCATTGATCAACTATCCTATGAAACTTGAGCCTAAGTGGAAAATATATTCCAGTATGCAAAAATCACTAACTGTCCAGTTAAAAATGGAGCTTCATTTGGGGGGGAAATACATTTAGAAGTTTAGAAGATGGATGTATACCAGTTTTTAACATTCCCAATCACATCTCATATCAACTCTTTGACAACAAGTTGCTTATCCAAGTGTTTTAGCCCAATGAGCCAAAAAGGCTTTACAATCTATAGTGTGTGTGCTTGCACAACAACCCTACGATATGAGAAGGAAGTAGCCATTCCTAAGCTTCCTAATCAAGTAATTGATTGCATCTATTATTCATGACCTCCTTAGCCTGACATGAAGTTGTAAACTCAGCACAACTTGTCCTCTTTCTACATCTCTCTGCTTTGCTTACACTTCATTCATTCCCTCACTCCCCCAGTGCTCATCTAACTCCATAAAGCTGGGGAATTAGTTTGCCAGTTTCTCCGTCTTCAAGGGTTGTACCCCTAAGCCCCAACTGCCAGTTTGTGTTTTGTTCAATATGAGCAGCCAAAAGTGCGAGGCCGTGGATTAAAAGCCGTCGAGGCTGGCCCCGCAGGCTCTGCACTTGATCAGTCTCTGGATAATGTCATTGCCACTTCAAGCCTACAAAATAGCTGCGGAGTTCTCCCTTTGCAAGTGTTAGAGGAGAAAATCTGTGGTGAAAGAGGAAATAACAATTGTATCAAGAAAAAAAGCCAGTACACCGTATTTTTAATACACAGGTGAGCTTTCTAAATGATCTTCCAGGGTCATAGAAAGGTGAGAATCAATAAGCCATCTAATGTAGAGCCAAGCAGGCAAAAGTTAAAACGGACAGACCTAAATCCTTTAAGACCATACCAGTTTAATGCATCATGCCTTCTACCAAATCCTTAACTTTAACCAGCTTGCGAACTAAGAGATAAACACTACAGCCAATAAATAATCAATGAGGGTATAGCTGAGCTATTACCATAAAATAAAACTATCTGTAGCCAAGAAATCAACATATCAATGGCACATGCCACAACAACCCTGCCCCGTGCTTTCCTTCCAAAGATCATGCCAGATAAACCCCGAATAACGGAGAAATTAACAAATGCTTGACATTTGCTCAACATCCATTATTCTGACACTTCTTCAGAATTTCAAAAGGCTGAACTCATGCTTAATCAACATTCATATTCCCAGAGCGGGTTTCGGCACCATATTGCAGCCCGCCTCAGTGCTGATGAAAACGGCACATTAGGGCCCGATTCGGAAAAACGTTTCAGGGACTCCTCGCCAGGGAGCCGTGTATGTGTGTTTGTGTGTGTGTGTGTGTGTGTGTCTGTGTGTGTGTGGGGGGGGGATATATGAGGGGAAAGCTGCTGCTGTGTGGGGAGGGATGCTTCACTCTTTACTGTTTAAGTATTTTCGAAACCAGAGCAATCTGCCGTATTTTTTACTCACCCTCCTTTTGTGATAGTGGAAGCAATATCAGAAGAGAGCTGAATGGCAGTCTGAAAGGGTATTTGTGTGTGTATGTGGAGGGGGGGTGATCATTACATTCAAATTCATTCACAATATAGCACAGAAGGACACAGAGGACTCCGACTTTCCCTCCCTCTTCATCTTGCCCTCCTTGCACTGACTCTCTCTGGGGACAAATGGTAGAAGGACTGGGGTACCCCTCTGGACCCAAGGGAAGCCAGGCCAGGCCTTAGAGAGCAGCTCATCATTTCCAATTCTAATATGTGGCAAGAGAAGGACCTGATGGGACTGATGTCGCAGTTTTCCTCGCACAGGCCTGCAATGAGCATTCCCCATCACCGACCCCTTACGCTGCGTAGCCAAAGTCCAGATACTAGACAGGACACCAGGCCTGGCTATGAGGAGGGCAAGGAAGGGGGGGTTGTTATTTGCATGTCCCTCCATTGTGAGTGGGGGTAAAAAGTGACAGCACCGTGTCCAATTCTTTTCCCCCCAGAGCAGCTCGGGCCCAGCAAGAGAGGCCAGGCTGACAGATGACTCCCAACATCTGTGTTATGCAGCCGTTACAGATGAGGGACTCTCTTTCTGTCTGTCTATAGGACACTCCCTCTCTCCTCCCTCTAACCCCCTTCATAGCATGACCAAAAGTCTGACAGACCGTCCGTGGAAATTACCTTGAAATGGTCTACGACAATCATCTTGTTCAAAGTTTAAATTTTCTTCTCTTTGAGTCCCCAATCAAAACCAATGACTGTGAAATGATTTTGAACTCAATACAGGCAACAGAGGCTTGGGCATAATAGTTATTCATCTATGATCACCTCTCTTTAAACTTTGAAATACAACTTAAATGATATTAAAAGAATAAAAATGCATTTTGTTTTTAAAAATATTCATTTAGAAACACAATTTGTTTAATGCAAAGATGATAATTATACAGGCAGTTATGTTGGAAAAAATGTGGTACTAATAACATAAAAGTTGTAGTGGGGGTGCATGGGCGATAGGATATTAGGTTGTGAAGGATTTGAATGTGTTTGTCACCACTATTAAAAGCACTGCATTGTTTACACATTATATTGATGTTAATGATTAAGTTATAATAACGATATTAGGGATAGACCAATATATTAGTCGGACAATATTTCCCATCTTTTATAAATCGCATAGGCCGATATGCTTCTTTAGTAGAGCCAAATTAAAGTCAGACACATCTGTAGATATCCAGATAGAAAGTCTCAATATCCAGTCTCAGAAATGAGGGATTTGTTGCTAAGTCATGTGCACTAAAAGTTTCACTTATATTTTACATTAGCATGTTTTGGCTGCAAAAAAATGGAATGCACTATAGATTTAGCTGGTGTGTGTTATTGTCTGCTATTGTGTTTTCAGCACTATTTTTATTTTGTTTTTTATATATTTTAGTTTTGATATTTTTCAGTAAGATTTAAATGTACATTTACATTCCTGAAACTTATTTAGATTTATTTGTTTTGTAAATTTAACACTTGGTCAGCTTATTGATTTGTTTGATTACCTTTGGTTGGATGTTTGGTTTTAATACCGTGCAGTAGTTAAAATTAAGATTCAAGAGTTGGTTAAATTCAGTGTTCAAAGACTGATAAGGTTATGGTAAATGGCCTGTATTTAATATAGCACCTTCTAGAGTCCTAGAACCCCCCAAGACACTTTACAACACAATCAGTCATTCACCCATGCAGACACACACAATCACACCCTGATGGTGATGAGCTACAGCTGCCGTGGGGCACACCGACAGAGGCGAGGCTGCCGAGCAGTGGCACCAACGGTCCCCCTGACCACCACCAGCAGGCAATGTGGGTTAAGTGCCTTGCCCAAGGACACAACAGCAGCATTCTCTGCCAGGAACCGGGATTGATCCTACAACCCTCTGATTACTGGACAACCCACTCTCCCTCCTGAGCTACTGCTGCCCCAGCGTCTGAAATGTGGTGTATTCATTGTTATTAGTGTGACATTTTAACATGTAAATATGGTGGTAATTGCCTGGATATCGGCCATTTCTGACCTCCACATATCAGCGACGTAACAGCAGAACCCATATCAGTCGATCTCTAAATAATACCATCAAGCATTTCTGTTGAGTGAACCCCTTTATAGGAAAACTGTTTCACTCTCACACAACTGTGTTCTCAGCCACCTCAAATAGTGTTCTGTTCATGTAGGAGTGATATGCAACACGATCTACTCTGAAATTGCAGAAACTCATTAAAACATTTGCAAAAATGTTATTTGGTCTGTTTAGTGTTATTTTTCCATGAAGAACTTGTGTAGTTGATTTGTTCAGTAAGTTACAAAATAGTAAAAATTACAAAAAAACATTTATTTAGCTTTGAATTTCCATGTTAAGATCATGATTTTACAATAAAGACATTGGGATATGACTTTTTTTGTGATATAATTAACCCAAGTTGAAAATGTGCAATCTAAATAAATGAATTATTTGTTTAGCTAAAAATAATAGTACCTAAATAATATTGATAGTGCATATATCTCTGTCAAAACATATGGATCTACAGCTGTCTCCTTTGTAAATTACAGATCACAATCCAAAATGATTTAATACCTAACTATCTGTCTGCTCTATCTGCCCAGCTGTAATAACCAAACCATTCTTTTGCCCATCATTTTATTGCAGACTTGTCCGCAACAAACCGCCAACTCCCCCTTCAACCCCTCCCTGGCCAATATTTACGCAGTGGCAGGGCTCCCGCATGGTCCGAGGGGACAGGAGGGGGTGTGGGGTGGGGAGGGTGGCTGACTGCTGTGCCTGAGCGCATGCTAAGAGATGATGGATGGCCTAGTCGATATGTTATGTCTTAAGAGCCTGATTTCCTGCCAGTCCAATCACTAACCCTCCAGAGCCCAGCTCAGCTGATTGGACAACCAGAATAATTTTGCAGGCTGTGAAAACACTGCTGCCGTGCCTGTCTGTCAGGCCCGGTGACGAGACTCAGGGATTTTAAAGAGCAAGGGCCTCTGCGAGATAGGTTATGGTGAATGAAATAATAACAATAACCAGCAAGACTAAACAAAAGAGCAGGCACCTCTGGGAGGAAGAGTTCGTGCAGAATCATTGGAACAAAAACAGCCCAGTGTTTTTCTTTAATTATTGCACCCATGCACCAGCATCACCAAAATTTGAACACTTTATTAAAGTTATTTTGGATTACTCCAAAACACAACTGATGGTGTGTAAACATAAAGAATATTGCATTATCAACATGACATATTCCATAAAATGCTGACAGTGAGAACAAAGGCGAGCTGAAGCTACGCCGCGTCCCTGTGGGGACTTGATACTTTCTTCTAGATTGGTGATTAGGGCACAATGGAAGTAGGAAGCTCCAAATACATGCGACTTTGTAAGTGACCTCGACGGGATCAGCCGTGGTGTCCTGGTGGCCTTGGGGGATTACACATGTTACATTCAATAAAGTGAGGGCCCTCAGTGTCAAGGAGAAAGGCAAACACAACCATTAACCTCTCCCTTCGATTTCTGGATACACGGGCGCTGCATGGCAAAACACTGTCTAATGCTGTGGTGGGAGCCAATACAGAAACCTGTGTGGAATTAATTAGGGATATTAAAGACGGAATTACAAGGGATTATAAACGTTTAAAGCATCTAAACAGGAAAAATGAATGTGTGCTATAAAAATCTAGTCAAATCAATGATTTTAGTTAGATCAACATGTTGGAATTGTTGAATATTGATAAATAAAATTTGCATTTCCCACAAATGTTGTGTTTTTATCCTCATTCTGACGTTAATAAATAACCACAGCCCTTTTTAAACCCACAAAAGAATAAAAAGAGTTAAACTGGGGCTTGAAAACAGTCCATAGTGCAACTTACTGAGGAAATCTGTCCTTCAGCATCTTCATACACTGCCGTGTAGGTCTCAAATGTTCGGTCCATCTCACTATCTCTTTATATTCAGCACGGGACAGCCTCATACTTATATTTTCTTCTGGGTCTATGCAGACAAACAGGAAAGGAGAGACTGATACATGCAGAGTCCTGCAGAGAAGGACAGCTGTCAGACACAAATGCTAACTAAATATAGCTTCATATTACTAACACGACACACCGATTGCAAGCGTTTCCTCTCTTCTTTGTAAAATTATCACAAGTATGTTTATTAAAAATGCTTTTAAATTAGTCCTGAACGCTAAATAATATGTAAACAGCTTGTTTACCTGGATCTCGGTCTGAGGACAGCTCCTAATGTAGCTGCTTCCCGCTAGGAAGTTAAAGATGAGACTTCTGAGTGAACAGCGTTCTGATTGGTCGCTCAGTCCGCGTCGCTCAGTAAGCCGGCTGATCATTGGTTGGTCTGCAGCAGGGAGGCGTGTGGAGCCAGGACGCAGTGCTGCGTGTGACACATTTTTAGATTGTCAGCTTCCTGCTCTGTGCAGGTCCTGTCACACTTGTCAGGTGTTTTTCTGTCCAAAAGTGCAAAAGTTCTTGAAATAAATTAACTTGAACGAATGGGGGAAATATCTGACAGGAGTGGATGTAATGGGAAAATAGAGGCAAAGTGAGAGAGAGGAGGAGGGACATTGTATTTAGAGCCTGTATTACAGTCTGAACTTGAGCTTCATAAAGAAATGTATTAAAAATTGATTACTGAAAATAGGATTTGAAATCCTCTGATGTTGCATGAGGTGACGCAACAGCTGCTTTACTAAAAAAAATAGTAATCAGAATTATTATTACATTAAGCTCTAACCACAACAAAACAACCTAATTTTCAGGTTACAAATATATTCTTGAAGAAATAATTTTTCTCTTTCTGAAATGCATTGATCAAAAATTTGAAGCGTGCTTTGTTTCTCTGGAAAATTGCAAACAAAAGTCTAATAAATAATGAAATTTATATTTTAAATAATAAATGAATAAACAGTCTAATATATTTTAAACTCCAAAGTATGTTAAATCATAATTTCACATTTTCTAATAAAACACAGTTTGCACTTCATGTATTAAGCAGTGTCTTCCTACTGCATTACCTTTCTTTTATCTTTATTGCTTTTTCTGTTCTCACTCTGGCTGACATGACAAATTTGCTTTCATTTCACTTTAATATATTTTATATATTGTTGAAATGACAATATACTCTGACATCTTGATATTTAATCTTTATTTATGCAATCTTTTATTCTTTCTTTTAGATATCTGCAGCCACAGTTGTGTAAAATAATAAAGAGCGTGCTTTAAATTCTCCACAAAAGCTGAACTGGAATCAAAGTAGCTGTTGAAGCTGAAGTATCCAAATATTTTAAAAATCATGCAAAATGCTTTATTTTAATTAAAATATGAAACTTATAATTGATTCTGTCTTTAGTAATTAAATAGTCATTTTTAAGACCCAGTTTGTCTGACATGTCCCTTAAGATCAATAAAAAACAGTTTTTTATCAGTCCAGTTTAACTTTATTCTTACTTTGCAAAAATAAAACATTACAATTAACCTTAAAGTGACACGACATTCAGCAGGTAAACATTCCTTTGAATTCCTTCAGTGTGAGTGGACAATAGATCGGTGAACAGAAAGCCTCCGTCTGACCTGTGGTGCATCAGAAAATAGAGCTCATTGTTATTGGGCAGTGTAGTATGATGCCTGAGATGAGCTGAGGTCTTGAGCAGTGTGTTCACCGGCACAGTCCGCGGCTCTGAAAGGGCTCGGCGCTCTGCGGTCGCTACAAAAGGGGGCTATGTAGTGGGATTGGTACGGCCAGATAAGATCAGGCCCTCTGAGGAAGTCTGGTCTGATTGCTACAAAGGGGCTGAGGTCAGGGGCAGGAGAGAGGCACTTTATTCATCAGAGTATCAGGGGCTTTTTGGTGAGGAGCTGCGTGTTTAATAGGTATAAAGGAATCAGTGTAATCCAACTGAATAAAAAGATAAAAATCAGAGGAGGAGTTGAAAGGCTGTGTACTGTAATAGCTCCAAAAGCCGGGAGATCAGAGGTTTTGTTGTGTAGGTGTCTACTCCTATGCTTTTATGTGATGTGTGTGTGTGAAGTTTGCGTCTGTGTGCATCTTTGATTGCTA
The DNA here is from genome assembly GCA_006937985.1 of Aphyosemion australe. Taxonomy (NCBI): domain Eukaryota; kingdom Metazoa; phylum Chordata; class Actinopteri; order Cyprinodontiformes; family Nothobranchiidae; genus Aphyosemion; species Aphyosemion australe. Next base: position 1,643,261 of record SSNS01000054.1, read on the forward strand.
TACTGGACTGTGTTTGGAGCTTGAAGGAGAGAGAGAGGGAGAGATGAAGCGATGGAGGGGGATACAGTGAAAAGATGAGTGGTTTAGAGGCGAAATGTAAACAGGGCAGTGGTACATCCAGAGCTGCTAACCAGCTGTGAAGCCTGCTCACAGTAGGAGATGAATTTACAAAGGATGTCTCCCTCTGATATCCAGGAGAGGCTGCACTGATCTCTGCTTCACGGCTCTCGCCGCTCCATTGTAGTGCTAAGCACCGTGCTGCTAATGGTACATATACACCTTAATGCCAGGAAAACATTTACATTTTGCTTGAAGCGGAGGTGAAATTGTGTGGCGGTGGGGGAAAGAAATCTATTTTTTTGTCATTTTATCTTATGCTGTAGTGAAATTAATCTAAGTGATTGGATTTGTAATTTCCTTTTCTCGTCACCTGTCTTAAAATCTGTTTCCTCGCCATTAAAAAAAGCATTTTTTAAAATGATCAGCGTTGATGTCTTTTGCTCAGTTTAAAGAGCAGGAATGCTCTCTGGTATCGGGTAAATCACTGATCTCCGGTTTAAAAATCACAGATTAAACACGAGGCAGGAAATGCCTGTAGTATTAGCAAGGTATCAGATTCATAACCCCCCTCCCTTCCCCTCCTCTCCCTCTGTACAGGATGACTGCCCCTGAAAAGCCCACATCCATATTTTACATCACCAGAGACCCGAGCGTTTCATCCTAAAGCCTTTTCTTTTATATATTCTATTATCCTCTCAGAAATTAAATTAGAGGACATGTAATTAAATCCAATTGAGCCCATCTCCCTTACATAAACACGTGCAAGCACAAATGCTCTCCTTTAGCTGTAAATCCTTTTTTATTTTTGCAAAAACACATGCACCACGAGCAAGTGCACGGCATAAAAGAAGAGAATCTGTAATATTTGGAAATTGTATTTCTCTCTCCAAACGGCTACACGCGGAAACAAAGGCTGAAGCCCAAGCTCATTAATCATAGTCAACGGGTTGTCCGAGTGCAATTTGCATGACCGAGGTGGCTGCACATGCTGCACGTTCAGCCTATAGGTTGCTGGATCTGCCTCAATTTGGCCAGGCCGTTAACGCCGCGTCAATCAAGAAGAACCCAATAAAAATGACAGGAGGAGAGAAAAAAATAGTTTCTTCTCATTACCAAACACTTGTTTTGCTCTCATACTTGCTAACTGCACTTTTATTTTCTATTTTCTTAGAAGAAAATATTCTGTGCAGATGAAAAATGTTATTATATTTATATATTTAATATAAGAGGAGTATTTTATTCCCCAGCATATAATAACGCTTGACTAAAACGTTCATGCATTTTTGCAACAATCCAGTCTTTTAGGTTCTTTAAAAAAGATATTTTTTGTCTAAAAAAACCTTCCATTTTTGTTCCATTTTTTATTTTTATCAGTCACCGTTTGTAGCCTGGTCAAGCCGCTTTAGCTGCAGATAATTGGGTTGAGGCATGATGCAGGGAAGTTCAAAATGAGGCAGTTTCACAAAGCTGTAATCTCTATATTCTGACTTCTAATTATCTCATGGTGGACTTTTTTATTTTTTAAACATCCTACGAGTGTGTGTGTGTGTGTGTGTGTGTGTGTGTGTGTGTGTGTGTGTGTGTGTGTGTGTGTGTGTGTGTGTGTGTGTGTGTGTGTGTGTGTGTGTGTGTGTGTGTGTGTGTGTGTGTGTGTGGTTCTATCAGTCACATCCACACCCTCCGTCACCACACAGACGTGAGACTGTGTCTGGTGGGGCCTCCTCTACCTTGCTTTGCTGCTGAGGATCACGCTGAGCCCCCCTCCCTCTCCATCCCCTAATATCCTGGAGGCATTTTTCTCATTATCAAATATTGTTTGATGTCTTTGTTTCTTGATGATTAACCACGGTCACCAAACACTGGTCTGGATTGTTTAAAATTTAATTTTTTTTAAGGGTGGGGACTCTGAAGTACCTGCAGAGGGGCTGGCTGGTGGGGACACGCGTGTTTTATGCGTGCTATTTTTCATGCTGAAATGCAAGAGGACATACGTTGAAAAAACAAGATAAATCCTGGAGGAGAATCATTAGCAGAGAACTAGTGCTTTTTATGACCGTTGTTATTCCTCACTGTATTGAGATGCAATAAATTATTCTGTTTATTAAAGCTCTATGCATTCAGTCCAGTTTTCGGAATAATTCTGTTTTTCTGCACAGACGCCCTGCATCACTTCAAATTGAAACAAAACAAACTTACACACGCATTCTGACGATATTTTTCAACAAATCCTGGGTTCTGCAGCATCTTTTGAATATCATTTCCCTCTGACTTTATTGAACATGGGTTTGAGTGTAATTGAAGCATCATAAAGACAAATATGATGCCTGAGGAATCCAGGATTTATGATCAAATCAACTTTGCGAGCAAACAAATAGGAAAACAATGCTCTCCCCTAATGCCAGCATGTCAAATTTATATTGAATCCTTGAAATATTTTGTGTATCTGAGCCTGAATGGGAAACCATCGTCTCAGTCTAATGATATTATCCCCTGAAATTTGGAGTGAAAGAAAAATGGCAGAAATGAGCAGTACCATTGTCTGCCCTGTTTTATTTAAACAAATTGCAAAAGCAAAGAGAGCGAGAGAGACTGAGGGCGAGAGAGAAGAAGGGAGACAAAAAAAGAAAGTGCTCTGTGAATGAAAGGTTATGCGTCGTCCCATGTGTTTGTATTGTCAATAACTGGAGAAGGCTGTCAAGAAAGTGTGGAGATAAAGGTCAATAACTCAGGCAAATGTGTTTGTATTTGTACACTCCTGCTGATAGCACAGCAAACGTCAGAGCCGGTGTCTGACACCGCACAATAACACAAATAGTGGGGCTAGCTCCAGAATCGTCATTATTATTGTTGCTGCTGGAAATGAGAGGGAAACCTCAGCACATGGCAGCGACAGCCGGCGGCGTGTCACTCAAACATCACTTCACTCTGAAACCCAGATCAGAAATAAAGCGGGAGCAGAGACGATGCTGCTGGATTCATTTGATTTATTATTCTTCTGATTTGATCTGATTTAAACAAAAAAAGATTTTTTATAATTAATATTTTTTTCATCAAGCTTACATTCCTTTAATTTATTTAAATGATTGATTTTATCATTGTGATGCATTCAGAAACAGCATTTATCTTTTATTTTTTAAAGAATTTAAATTAAAAAAAAATAAAAAAGACAGTGTTTCAGTTGTTAAGCCCGTAATGTAAATTCTTCATTTATTTTTCATTATTTCTGTACATGTTTTTAATCTCGGAACCATTTAGTGCTTCTCTCTCTGGCCTTGAGTGCAATAAATGTGCAATTAACAGACTTAACTAATTCATGAGAAATCCTGTGAAACTAACAAAGGGCATAAGTAGCGCTCAGACACCACTGTCATTGGTGAATATTGTTATTGTTCTGCTTTTAATTGCAGCAGCAGCAGCAGGAGGAGGAGGAGGAAGAGGAGGCTGCAGCGTGTTTTGAATGTAGGTCTTTGGTTACCATAGCGAAAAACGAAACACAAGCTCCCTCCTGACACTTATATTTAATGTCAGAAGGAACACTCAAGTGTTAACTTTTCTTGTTTAAACCAGTTACCAAACAAATGTTTTTTTAGGAGCGCCACAATGCCTCGTGTAGCAGCGTGAAATCCTCTGGCCATTCAGTTTGATCTGTGCTCAAAGTGCCTGGATTTTATCGTTTTTGTGCCACTGACACACAAACCTCCTCTTTTCTTAGTTATAATTTTTCTCTTTCTATTTTAGCTTTCATCAAAGTGAAATCCCTCTTAAATTAGCCTCGTTTTCTGTGAGTAATTAAAGCTATAAATCATTTTAGGTCAAATCAAAACCTCTCACTTTGGGCTTTTTGTTTAAACCTGAGAGGCCTATTCTCTGTTGTCACCGGCACACGAGTCCATAAAATTTGCAAACGTGTCCTTTTGTTGTGAGCAGATGAAGCTTAATGTACTTTTAGTAGGTATATAAAGTCTATAGGGGAAAGCAGATACGTCTGCCTTTGCTTGTTGGCTGTGGAGCCTCGTAGTGGTTTATGTTACATGTGATTATGTAAATCTGGAGCTGTTCCTGTGCATTAAGGGCCGACGCACTGTCAAGATCTTTTCTAAAGCAGTCAAGTTGCTATTTCTGAATTCTTTTATTATTTGAGAGTGCAACAAAGAAAGTCTTTTGTTCACTCTGTGCCGCACACACACTTGCATGCATACACAAGCACACAAACTGATGTGCACGTTCCTGCTGCTGCTGTCCGTGACTTACTACTGTCCCCTAGTGGCGCCAGCCTCCACCTCCTCTTAACTTTTCCACACTTCCACTCACCTGACTTCCTCCTGCCTTCTTTTGTCGAGCTCCCTCCCTTCTCCTTATCAAACCCAAACACTAAAAAAAAGGGCTGATTTGTTGGATTGTGTGACACAGAGCTCCAGTTGTGCATCGCCTGTGTCCACAGTGAGTTTGCTTTCAAAGGAGGGTTCAAACAGTGTCAACACAAACAGGAACCCTGATGCTTTGTGGCTATTGTGAGGCTGCAGCTCGTGTCAATAAGGGATTGTTTAGTCAGAGTGATGCACCGAAACTGGAACGGGAATGTTATCAGACCTGTGGAAATAGGTTGTAATTGGTGTTAAAATGGGAGTGGGAGTGTTTGGACAACACAAATGCACCCTTCACTGCATTGTTTTATTCAACAAAACTATAATAAAATGCATTTTCTACGATTTTTCTTTGCTGCTCGCTGCTGTCCCAGCTCTAATTGGAGAGATAAAGTGGAACGGTGCTAATGAACAAATAGGTAAGAGGGTCAGCCTTCATGAGAAAACACCCAGTCGAGTCGCTCATGTCAAAAGACCAATTATCCAGGTTATAGGGGATGGCACCTCTGTCTCTGGTGCCCCGTCCCTCCTGGGATAGCTCTCCAACGAGAGGGCTATCACTCAAACCCAAACCACATTCATTCATTAGTCTGTTAAGTTGGCCATCAATTATTCATCGAGAAGGTGGCCAGTGGATTATTACTGTCAGCAGAAGGCTTATTGTATCAAAGGTTGATTATGGCTTGCTTGATTGAGCGTGATCTACTGTTTGGGCAATTTAAACAATATACGATGACACTCTAAAGTACTTAAGCATTCTTTTAAACATCTTTTTTAAACACATTTCTGCAGGATTCACCCAAACTTACCTCAGAACAAGATGTTGCATCTTTTTTTATTTTACCAGTAAAATCCATTCTCGCCCTCCCTCGTCTCTCCTGTCTCCTACTATATTCTCATGCTCACATTTCTTTTTAATCTCCACGGCATCAGCTCAGAAATTCACACTCACACCACTCTGTAAAATCATTTTATTAGAATGTTAAAAAGTCATGTGGGGATGTTTTTGTGAAACTGTGTAAGAGGGGGGACTATTAAATTAGTTACACTAAACTGAAACGTCGACAAAGTCCTGGAGACGGCGGTTTGGACTAATGCGTTGCTTTCGATGCAATCATTTCATCATTAAATGTTGTTTTCTTGTAAATATTTTTTATGCATCAGTAAAGATTTTATATTACGTAAATGTTTTATTTACTGTTTAGCCTAATGGCGCAAAATTCCACTTTGAAAAATAACAAAAAAATAGTTTTATTATTCAGGCTCTCCACATTAATGTTGATATAGTTGCCAGTTTTCTTTCAAATTCACAAAAGACCCAGAAAATCCCTCTCACAATAACGTTTCCTTATTTCATCATTCCACATGCCTGAACATTAACCCACTTTTTCCTTCTTTTGACCCACAGGATGCCTTTTCTTCAAAACATGCCTGAGTCAAGTGTCGTTTAGGCAAACAGGTTGGGAGTGAGGCAACGTTTCAGCAAATACAGATGGAGAGTTTTGGAGATTAGCATCCTGTTACAACACACAGTGCTCTTTGGGTTCGTGTCAGCAGGGATTTGCTGTGACAAATTTGACCTCAGAACAATTTTTGATAACATTTACTACCGATGTATGGAAGCGGATTAGGGCCACTGAAAACAAAGGGAAAAAAAGATTTCTGACTTTAATCTCAGAATTCTGACTTTTTTCTCAGCAGTCAAAATGTCAGAATTTTGAGATTAACGTCAGAAATCTGTCAAAATGTCAGAATACTTTTCCTTATTTTTCTTTTCAGTGGCCTTAATTTGCTTCCATAGGCTTTAATCTCAGAATTCTGACATTTTTTCCTAAGAATTTTGATTTTAATCTCAGAATTCTGACTTTTTTCCTAGAAGTCAAAACGTCAGAATTTTGAGATTGATGTCAGAAATCTGTCAAAATGTCAGAATACTTTTCCTTATTTTTTCTTTTCAGTGGCCTTAATTTGCTTCCACAGTCTTTAATCTCAGAATTCTGAAGTTTTTTTCCTCAGAATTTTGACTTTAATCTCAGAATTCTGACTTTTTTCCCAGAAGTCAAAACGTCAGACTTTTGAGATTAATGTCAGAAATCTGTCAAAATGTCAGAATACTTTTCCTTATTTTTCTTTTAATTTGCTTCCATACACTTTAATCTCAGAATTCTGACATTTTTTCCTCAGAATTTTGACTTTAATCTCAGAATTCTGACTTTTTTCCTTAGAATTTTGACTTTAATCTCAGAATTCTGACTTTTTTCTCAGAAGTCAAAACGTCAGACTTTTGAGATTAATGTCAGAAATCTGTGAAAATGTCAGAATACTTTTCCTTATTTTTTCTTTTAAGTGGCTTTAATTTGCTTCCATAGACTTTAATCTCAGAATTCAGATTTTTTTCTCAGAAGTCAAAAATCAGAATTCTGAGATTAAATCAAAATTTTTTTTCATTTCTTTTTTCTTTCCAGTGGCCCTAATCCTCTTCCGTACAGAAGAAAGGTAAACCACGTAACCGATCCTATTTCTTTCTTGGCTATCAATTATAATATTACAATTTTCTAGTTACTTATGTTGTTTTAGGGAAACTAATTGAAAAAAGGGATAGCTAATGCGTGCACACAGAGGAGTGAATTTTTCCCACTTATTCAAACAGATCAATATGTTTTATTTCCACGATATTTTATTTAACGGTTGTAAAAATGAATTTGCACATACATGTAAAAGCAGTACATGTTAGAGCTTTAATGAAAGATCAACACAGCAACAAGGTGAGAAAAGGCAGACCTCGGACTGGGTTCGTTCTGATCCACAGCAGACACCTACACGACGCGGTGACAGCTGCTTTTGATGTCGCGGAAATTAATCCTTGCTCAGTGGAAAGAAACTATTCAAAACAATGCCGCCAGAGCAAACATTAAGAATTTTTTATAAGTATCAAAGCGGCCATCTGGTTTCATTTACATAGGCTATGCCTTCTGTGTGCACCTCGTTTGCATCTCTCTGTGGACGGGTGATATGTTGTGTCTTCCCTGTTTCCCTCATGTCTGTGCAGCGCTTACAGAGTGAGACTTTCTCAAGAAGGTTGTCTAATTCTGTGGCTAAGAGGTGGATTTATACCAGGGCTAGTTATGGAGAAGGTTGCTCCCTGGAGAAGCACAATGACTGTTTACGGGCGCCCTGGCAATGCCTCGGCAGATGATGAAGCACCTGCCAGACTTCCAACCATGTCTGTTCCATCCCTCTCCGTTCTTTCTGCTCAGCTCCCTACCCCCTGCTGTCTTTTCTTCTTTCACTCTTCCTTCCTTCCATTTCTCCTTCTCAGCCTTCCTGTCTTTTGCTCTTTCTCTGGTTTTCCTTTCCCTCTCTCTCCTCAGAAAAGCCACATCTCCTTCAGTTACTTGTACATTTTACAGCCATCCCCACTGATCTCCCCAGAGTCAGCCCATCCACTCACTCTGCCTCTGAGAATAAGAGTTTTCGTCTCATGTCTCTCTGCAATTCTTCTTTTCTTCCATTTCCATGCATGTACAGGACACACACACACACACACACACACACACACACACACACACACACACACACACACACACACACACACACACACACACACACATGCAACAGCAAACAGTACTGTGGTCAGATTTTGTTTATGACAGGGAAAGGCAATATAGAGAGTGTTTCAGAGTAGTGTCATCACGTGAAATGTATCGCTGTCAGGTGTGTGTTTTATGTGTCCGAGTCCTTGGCTGAAGCCATTTTGGGAAACAGAAAATATAATATCATATGACCTCTTCTGGAATAAAAGTAAACTATCAGCTGTAAATCCGATACACAACCACAGCTCCTTGTGTGAAGAAGGATGGATGTTAGGTTTCTGTGAAAATAAGCTCTGTGGTGTCAGCAGTAAACTAGAGAAGTAAAATATAGGTCTTTTTTAATGTGTTATTCATTTATTTTATTTTAAATTTATTTTAATATATGTATTTGCTTTTAAATTTAAAGCACCCAATCACAAAATTATGAGCATTTTAAAACAGATATTTCAAAATATTACCATAGGCTACACTGTAAGAAATAAAATGTTGAATTTACTAAACAAAGTTGTCAACTGGTTCCACCTAGCTGCTTAAATGTAAAGAGTAAAATGCATTTTTTTTAACATAACAACTTATAACAATAGTCTTATTTTTTATTTAAGTAAATAAAATATTTTATTTTTTACAGTGTATTTTCCTAAGGAAAAATCGTTCTTTTTTTTAATTGATTAAAAACATTTTTAAAAGGTAAAACCAATTTTCCTGCTATGTACTTTATTTTGTGTATAAAAAAGTGCAATGTGACTTTTTAAATAGCTAATAGCTAATGCTATTTATAACCTTTTTTAACAATCTCACATTTCTAATCAATAAGCACTGACTCATTTATAGTGCTGTTATTTTTTCTCCCTGTCAAAAACCCAAGCTAAATGAAACTTATCAAGCTCTAAACGATTAATCTTATATATTTAATAACTTTTTTTTCTTTGCACCTGTAATTAAGTGTCAGTTTATGCAACACACAAACACTAATAATACCCAAAGCTTTTCTGGGGGGAGCCCAGTTGTAGCAGTAGCCCATCCATCAATGTCCCTAATGAGGCTCTATGTAGACAAGCCAGTGGAGGCTTCCTGGGTCATTCAGTCTCACTTTGCATGCAATAATTTATACAATATGATACCCCCAGCTCGTAGTTATAGGAAATATTTTAATGAGTGTGTGCTTGCTTCCACAGAGCATGTGTGTTAAAAGTAGGTATTCTTTTTTTAACGTTTTCTTTTTTTCACTTTAGTTTGTGTTGTTTATGACAAGGTGGAGAACAGAGTTCATGATTTTGCTGTGATGCTACGACTGGAACAGGGGAGCCTGCAGGAACTTTAACACATGGACAAGAAAACACCAGATAGATGATGGTTAAAGGTGCATTTCCACCAATTTGGTGGCTGCAGTTAAAAAAAACGATTTTTGGTTTGTATCAACAAAGCGAGAAAAATTGACCATATAATGACCATTAACCACATAAAAATGAGTATTCATTTGTAAATGTATAATAAAAGGGCTGTTGTTGCATGATTGCATTACCTTTTTCATGCATGAAACATGATAAACTTATCAGTAGGCTTAAAATAGTAATAAATAATCTGAACTTCGGTTGAACTATTTTCTATGTTAACATAAAAACACCTATGAAATTTTAAACCTTTGTAGATTTATAATAATAAATAACTTATAATCAAACCACTTCTGACCATTGAAACCTGCCATTTCCAGTCCTTTACGTGTCTACTGCCCTCTGGTGGATAATCTACAGGTGGCGAGGGTCAATTTTATTTCTGTTTTATTGTTACATTGTGGTTTAACTATTTAACAGAATAAAATACACTTATTATATAGTTGCTATATTTAAAAAAAATGTAAAAATTACATTAAATCAAAAATTTCTTCTTTGTTTGATGTTCTTTTTACTTTTCAGTCATTCTTCAAACGTTCACTTAGGTAGACAAGATGTGTTGACTCAGAAAAACGTATTTGACAACTCAATAGATAATAATGTATTACGAGTTTTATATTAAAATATAATATTTTTCTACACATTACCAGTAGGTGGCGTTGTAACGGATGATACACTGGAGTATAATGCGGTGGCTTACTTACAAGTATACCATCAAAACACACTTTGTGACCACTCCACACATAAAAGCATCAATTTGCATTTCATTTTGTAAATCTATGGTTTCTTTAGAAGTCAAGAGTTTAATTTCAAAAAAAGATAAAAGTAGGAGGTAGGAAGTGACCAGAATTGCAAAAGTACAAACTTAGCAGATAAAAACAAACCCAGGACTGAGCACAGAGGTCCACCTTTACCTTTAGTTGCACATTAATGGTTCCAGCAAACCCAATATTCTCAGATAAAGGTCTTGCACAGCTTGTGAGTGCTCATTGTTTCTGTTTATTTGAATACTGCTGCATTATTTGATTCTGACAAGATTCCTTACAAGATCAAAATCACCCTCTGATTGGTTTTCTGGAATTTTTATAATCGATACATATTTTATCCGTTGTACAAAGCTCTTTGAACAGGCTTAGTTTGGAAAAATAGAGATTGGCTCTGATCGGTGTACAAGCTCATTGCTAGTCACAAAGTGTCTTCAAACAAATCAGATCTCTTGCATTTTATTGCATATTTACGCAGTGATACTTTAAATACATTACATAGACGTACATTTTAAATTGTAGAGTTCCTCAACCTATTTCCTCTGAAAATAACAAGATAAATCTATATAAATAATCTTATTCAATGTGGTGTAAAAGTTTATTGCAGAAGCTGCTGTGATATTCCTGCAGAACAACCATTTGTATTCTTGTCTGAACTTCCACTCGCGTCCCACTTCCACCTCACTAAATATTTCCTGAGCTCTAAAACCCAAAGCGATGTTTCAAATGTTTCCACCCACTGGGTGATTATTGTGCATTAACAATATGGAGAGCCCACTTTTAAATCGCTTTTAGACTCCTTGATGTTTTTGCTGTTTGTCAGTGTGAAAGCAGCGGCGGCCTGCGTGTCAGCGAGTAATGACAGAGGAAGTGACGTGTGACAACCACAGCCTGCCACCACGGTTGGTTCTTTAAGAGCAAAAGGAGGTGGCCGCGTCTTGATGCTAATGGAGGAGGAGAAAATGGCCGTGTCACTCCTGTCAACGTATTATGCTTTAAATCTAGACAGTTGTTGTCGCTCTTTCAGGCCCGTAATTTTATGCCATTAAAAGTGCCAAGAGGGGGGGATCGAGTGAAGGAAGAAGGAGCGAGGGAGGTGGACTCTGACGTGAAAGCAGCTCCAGGATTTTTCTACCTCTTGCTCCCTTTATGCTCAACTCCCTGCTCTTTTTTTTCTTTTTGTGCTGGAAACTTTTGGCATTTCTTGAAAACATAAAGACCACTTGGCACTTTAAAGTGTTTATAAAGTCAATCATGTTGGCTTGAATTACCCACCAATCTCTGTCAGTTAGTCCCCTTTCAGCCGCCACACCACGGGATGTGTGTGTGTGGGAGGGAGTGTGTACGCAAACGTGTGTGATCTTCTGTGTACATTCATGTGCCAACTGTAAATGAGTGGGAGAGGAGGAAAGTGAAAGTCTGGAACTTAAATTTTAAAGAATTCTGTCAGAAGAAGACTAATTTTAACGTCAAACTGCTTTAAGTCAAGCAAACTTGTTTGCTCGTTTCCATCTCGGAGCAAAAACGTTGGGCCGAATTCTAAAACCCTGCAGGTCGGAGCAACTCCGACACCTCTCTGTGAATTGCAACTAATCGAAAACGTTCGCAGGAATTACTGTCACATGCCTGATTTGTATGCATGGCAACCGTTTTCATCTTAAAGAATACCAGACCCACGAGGTCTTTACATTATGTGCAAACATTTGCAATTATGATGAACCGCTGCAGCTTATCTCAGAAGGAACAGGTTCTTACTGATGGACAAGAAGACGTTTTAATGAAATAAACCGCTTTGAGCTGATGAAATAAAGATAGCTCCACCTCGGGGCACACTCAAATTAAATTATCAAGATGACTGGGTGGCTGCGCCGCTCCCATTAACACAGGTAATCACGCTGCACTTGTATAGAAATCGTGGAGATTTGCAGCAAAGCTTCTGTGCTTTTCATGGTCTCCACGAGGGCTGCAGGCCTGGCTGATTCTTTCATTCAGAACTGGGATGAACTAATGCTAAAACCATGTGTTGTCTCCAGAGGCCGAGCGAGTAGACACTGCCATGCATGCAGTTTTATGTGTGCAGATAAACACGGGCCTGATGGCCTGTCAAACGCCTCTGGAAGGAGCTCAGAGTCCTCGGCCTTAAAACAATGTTGGTGTTGGGGCGAGAGGCTGTGACTGGCAATGGGAAACACCTGTGCAGGGGTGAGCAGCCGGGCAGCGCGGGGCGCGGGGGGGTGGATAGACCACTACACAGAGGTCTGAGAGAATTAGTTACAGTAACGTCTCAGTTGTTGCCTCTTAAACACACGTGCACCGGCAGGACAGCTTTCATGTGCATGGACACAAACTGCCCTGAAATAAAAAAAAACCCACAGCTTTAGATTAAATTATATTTAGATTATATATATATATAATAACACAGAAATACAAAATAAGCTGAAACCAAATCAACAAATCACTAGTTTAATATAAGTTTTTATGTGTTTTTATTAGCAATTTTTGGTAACACTGCACAATAAGGATCCCCTTATTAATGTTACTTGGTGCATTATTAATCTTTAATGAACTAATAAATAAAGTATTATTAAGTAATATTAATATTAAGTAATGCATTACTAAGCAGCCCCCCCCCCCCCAGGCCCTTTCTCCTAACCTTGAGGACACTTAATAGTTAACAATATCAGGAACGTTAATAAAGGGCTCCTTTGTTTATTAATGCTTAATAATGCACTAAATAACGTTAATAAAGGGACCCTTATTGTGAAGAGTTACCCATTTTTTAATGAACATGTTTTTTTTTCTAAACTTCTCAGTGACCAAGAACACTACTGACCTGTTAAAGATGGGAAATATCATTTGTTTGTTTTCAGAAAAAATATGGATTTTTTTTCTTTCCCATGAAGGTTGCAAGTTACTGTGTGTTGCATCAAAATCTTATTATTGATTCATTTTTGTTGTTTTATGCATTAGACTTTCCAAAACTATTCTCGTTTGTCAAATAAAGCTAATAAAATCTGACTGAACTCAAACAGATGAGTTAATCTGGACTTTAGTCAATCATTTATTCTTAATCAGTTTCTTTAATTCCTATTAAAGATCAAATTAATTAATTTAATTTTAGCATGAACTGCCACTTTTTAATAGTGTGGTGGTAAATGTTCCGGAAAACCAAAGAAAATTAAGATTATCAAATATTTTATGGATATTTTATTGAAAACAGGCAAAATTTACAATGATTTTTCTCACTAAAATACATGTAAAATGTGTATTTCTTCATTTTTTCAGCCTATTTATAAACTAGGACATACATTAAAACATGCAAACGTTACTGAAACAAAGAACACAGAAACTTTTCCCACCCAAACGTGCTGCATATCCATCAGCCTCTCCTCAGCGCTCCTCCTGATCGTTCCATCTCCCGCTCCTCTATCCTGAGGTGCCTCCTGTCAGTTTATCAGACGCTTCCTTTTAATTTTCTACTTTCCACTGTGTAAGCATCCATCTTGGCTGTCTGCGGCAGCGTTGGAGGGTTTGGAGTACGCTGATATGGGAAACATTCCTACGACTGACAACGAGAAGCAAGTTGCAACAGAATAATGACACATAGGGAATAAAAAAAAAGCTGCACGCTCTCATTAAGGGTTTTCTCACCACCAGAAGTTTCTTATATTCATGATAAAATACCCAAAATGTAATTTACTGTTTAATTTATACATGCCGTTTGGTTTGGCACCTGCAAATAAAATTTTAATTGCATGCCCTCATTAATTAATTTATTTAAAAAAGACAGGAAATTTTTATGAAGTAAGAATAAAATAGTATGATATGCACAACTTTTATTAGATATTACAGGCCGCTTATGCGTTTATGTGTAGAAGAGTCTGACAGTCGTGCTGTCTTGTAATCCTGATAAATGAGAATTCATCTGTATTTCAACACTCAAGTGTAAAATCAGTAGATTACACTCGTGTTCGACTCCATTAGCTTCATTGCTCTTCCTCTGATTTGCTGCTTTTCCTGATTTAAAAATAGTTTTTCAGCTGGATATGACACATAAAACACAAATTTAATCTCCACTCTGGACTCCTGAACCTTGTCTTCATAACCATCTCCCTCTTCATCTCCTCATCATCCTTTTCTTTCTTTTTTCTTTTCCTCTGCATCTAACAAAATTAATTACTGTATGTTTTATTTTATGAAGGTGTCAGGATGAAATGATGAATGGCTTGTAATATCAACAGATTAAAGAGACAATGCGATGAAGGATGTGCCTGCTTACATCGTAATAGTGCTTACATGCACACACACATTCACACACACATATACACACACACAGTCTCTGGGGCCATCGATATCTGGTTTCATATTTGATATCAACTACAACGGGGAGCGATTATGGCCACAATGTCATTACCAGTGGTAGAGGGGCATAATGGAAGTGAACTTTTCAAAAGGGTCCTTATAATTGCTGCCAGGATCCTTCCTGATAAAATCCAATATTGATACGTACACTGGTCCCCTCATTATGGCCACAGATGAAAAAGAGCATTTCAGTATTCTTTAATGAGCGCCGTACCAGTGAAGGTCATCGTAATGGGGTTCAACTCGCCTCTGTGAGCCAGAGGTAATATTCTAATGAGAAAGAGGCTCCACACCGCTTTAGTCATTCTGGTTGCACCCATGGATGCCACTTTATTGTTGCCTGTGTGGCATTATGGGAGTCCTCTGTTGTCATTTGCAACATTGCTTGTCATACTAAGTCTCGGGCTGCACGACGGATGCATGCAGATGCACGCTTGCTCATTATCATATTTCAAATCCACTTCAAGCACTTCCCAGTGTTTATTGGAAACTACAGTTTATTCATGGCTTGGGATGAAAACTGACCACCTCGTGAACAGAATGCTTGGTTTTGTTCTTGTTTATGGTTAGAAAAATGGTTAAAGCCTGAGAGGTTGTTATAATAATCAGTGGCGCCCCCAGAAAAATTTCACGGGGGGCCAGAGATAATTTGGGGGGGTGCACCAAGTTGGTCCTTGTGGTAACTCTGGCAGCATTTAGCCTTTAGCTGTGCATTCCCTTTCCTTCTTTGTCATTAAAAAACAATAAGCCTATGTGTTCAACACATTTACCTCAAATTTGAAAAACTAAAACATAAAAAAAAATGTTTCAGTTATTTCATTTTAGCATCTTAGAACAGTTTGATTTTCCTGTTACTCCGACAAGAGGTCACGAAGCTGTGAACGTCCATAAAAGGACTGATTTCTCATCCATTCTGCCAGTCCATGTCAAAGCATCTGTCATTCCAAGGTATTTCCACGGGACTACGTAAGTAAGGACTACTTAAGTAGTCCCATGGAAATGCATTGATTAAATAAGATGAATGTTTGGTTTGTGTGAACATGAAAATTATTATTTTTTTAATTGGGGAAGGTCTTCCAAGGGGGCCCAGTGTGGTGGCCAACAATTTTCCAAGGGGGGCCTCGGCCACCCCTTGCCACCTCTTTGGGGTGCCACTGTGTATAATCACATAATGCATGTTGTTCCTAAACCATTCACTTGATGTATTATTTTCTTTCCCATAAAATCAGTTTTGCCTTTAAAAAAGTGAAATTAATGATGCATCAATTCTGAATGGATCTTCAGATAAGCGTCTTGATGCAGATGTGCTCCTTAATCTGTGTTAGCAAACTTGTTTTGCTTTAAAAAAAAAGCAAAAAGGCAAAACAGTGGAGTTCCCCTTATTCTCTTTAATCACAGAGAAAAGAAATGAACATTTGGTATATTTTATCCTCAATGTCATTTCCTCTACTTAACTGTTCCCCTTGATTCCAGTTTCCTGAAAAAAACACTCTAGAGCACCAAGCTGACAAATGAACAGAGAAAAGGCACGTGGAGACCATCTGCAGCTGCCAGCTTTTCCTTGTCTTCTTTTTACTTTAACAAATGACACATTACTCCTAAATTTAGATAAGAATCAGAGAACTATGTTCTATTCTTCTGGAACTGTCTGTTTAGAATGATGGCATATTTTGGTCAAATGGTTCCCTAAAAATCATTTTTGAACAATTATATTTCCCAGATTCACTCTAAGAAATTAAATGTTGAATTTACTTAACCAAGTTATGTAAACTGGTTCCACTAATATACATTATTAATATACGCTATGTTAAAAATTATATATATATATTTTATTATTATTATTATTATTTTATAGCAGTTTGATCAATTAGAATATTTTTTTTAATTCAGATAAAGTCAATGTTGAAAGCGCATAAACTGTATTTCTCTGTTCTATTATAGCGTTTTTGTAGGTCAGGTCAGTTTAAACAAGATCCTCAGATATTTTCACCATGACTGGTGTACACACGGGAGATGAGCACACTACTGCACACTCCCTTTTTTATGGACGCCAACATTTTTGTCAGAGTCTTGAACATTTAACTTCCTTTTTTAAATAATTTCAGACTGAGGAAATGGAATAAAAATAATAAAAGATTTAACCTAAATTTGCACTGGAAAACTCTGGGGTATATCATCTTCAGGGAATTAAAATGTGCAATTTGTCAGTTTTCATTAAAGTGAGGATAAACTTCACTCAGTGTCTTTGAATGACTCAAATAGTTGAGTTCCAGGTGAGCTATATGTAGAAATATGAGGGAGTTTTAAAGGTGATAAAAAAGAGCCAAGGCAGTGAATATCATCCTGTAGATAAGACAGCCAGATCTTTTTTTTCTCCACAGGCTACATCCATTTTATTGCGTCTGGCAGCAAATTAAGGCATGTAGGGAAAAAAAAAGAACGATTGAAAATGAAACCTGCAGCAAAGAGCCGTATTCGACCTGAGTCCTTTTCTCCTCGACACTGACATTAGATTCTCACATGAGATCCTCTGATGATGACAGTGAACCATAAAAAATAATATAGCTCAATAAAAGTACAAAAAGGCACAAGTTCATAAAAAAGACCTGGGGGCCACGTTGGGCTCGGTGTGTGCCAACGCGTTCGTCTCCCTCTGCTGACTTTTAGAGATGATTACCTTAGATATTTATGGGTGCAGCTTTTTTTTATTTGATGGAGTTAGTGTATCAGGATGTTTGTCTCTTTTGCCTTTACAGATGATAAATGACCTATTATTGGTTCCAAACAAGGCTAATATAACACAGTTATTTGTTGTCACAAATACATTTAGAGAAACATTGGAAAATTGACTAATTGGAGAAGTTTTCTTGGTCACCTTGAGGATCAACTGTCTAATGCCAATAAACTAAGCTTTGATTGTGAAAATCTGCAGGAAGGAGATGCAATAGTGTATCAGTCCTCATTGATCTTTTTATCCTCGCCCCTTCACAAAAAAAAAGAGCAAACAAGAGAGGCAAAGCGAACACTGGCTGCTCCTCTTTTAAGCAGAATGATGTGACTTGAGCTGTGTGATCTCCACCAGAGAAAACCCTGATGCATACAGGAAATAATCAGGGCCACGCAGGCAGGGCTCAGAGGAATGCTAATATTTTCAGAGTGCTTAAAAAACAATACCACACGCAGACACTGCCAAACACAGACCAAGCTCTGCCCCACTCCCCATCCTCTTTCTCTCACACACTTCAGCATCACATTTAACCACAATGCATATCCACACACACAACAGAGAAACAACAACAAAAAAAAGAACACCCCCCCTTGACAAAACTCTCCCCAAGTGCATTTGCATAAAACATTAAGCTTAACAAAATGATTACACCTGACAAGTTGAGTTGGAGGAAGAACATCGCCTGTGGCAGCCGGTTACTTGCAGATCCTGCAATCATTCTCTCGTCAAGCAACTGTTTCATGGCTGCCTTTGTAGGCACTGTCATGCCACCGCGTCGTGATTAATCCTTCCCTTTTGTTTTTCTTTTCTCCCTTCCACCCCTCTCAGTCCCTCCCACAAATCCAATAAGTTGCCCTTAAATCAGGTTACCCTGCACCTTGGAGATAGGAGCATTGTGATGGATATACCAAAACGCGTGCCAGGCGGCATGTTTTGACGCGGAAGCACTGTGAAATCGTACTGCTGTGATTTTGCATTATGGTGCTAAGTGTTTTTCTTGTAATGCAATTAAATGTGCATGTAAGCCACCCCCACACTACCCAAACTATTGTGCGCTCTATTTAATAATTTTATATACGCTCTTTTGTGACACTGCCATTTAACCTGGGGTAAAATAGAATAATTTAGAGGAGTATTAAAAGAATAACTTTAGAGTGTTTGCTATTGAGAGAGCACAAGCTAGATCATTTTGAGAGGGGGGAAAAAAGATGACAATCAAAACATTAATATCCTTCTCACTCACATAAGCCTACTGAAAAGTCTTAGCTCAGAATACTTTGCTGAAGGATAGCTTGCAGATAAAGACACAGAGAGATTATTGCCTTCTTTCATTTCTGCCCTCCTGGCAGCGGTAGGTATGGTAATATGGTTTTTGAATATTTGCAAGCATAAACTTAAGAAATGAGTGCTGATAAGGAGTGACAGCAACAGAGGCAGAAGATATCTTCAGCATGACAGGCGATGTCAAAAACCCCGGTGACGCTGTCACTGTGACAAACTTTTCAAAAGAACAATGCACACACACGCACGCCGTCATTGAAGTGAGCTGCTGCGAGCCTCTCTGACAGTGTTGTCCCAGCAGTTAAAAAATGGAAACATCACCTAATTATGCACGCCGTATTTTTGTCTCAGAACACTTAAACCAACAAACTTTAAATGTATGTCAATATACTTTGTAGAGTGCTATATTACCACCGGCATGTTGGTAGAAAGAAAGAGAATGTGCAGCTTTACGAGCAATTGGATTAAATATAATATAGTTGCCAAATTTGGAAAATAACAATATTATTTAGAAAGCAAGTTCACGAGAAACAATTTTTTGCTTGTTATTTTTTAACTTTGAGTTTAATATGCAAACTAAACGTGAAAATGGTCTCCTACCCCTATTTCCTGCATTATCCGCCAATACAAAATAGTCAGGGGAACGCTCGGATTAGAAAAGCCAGTCAGCTCTACGTCACTAGCATTCATGGACTCACCCATCTTGGCTCACAATCAGGGAAGGCTGTTGTTTATTTTGCATCCAGCAGAGATCAGAGCACGTCTCCACTAGTAGAAGCTAACCGTTAGCAGTATAAACTACACAAAATGGGGGAACACGTTCAGGCTTGTGTTGTTTGTGGAGATGAAACATCAACATTGCATTTTTTTACTCAAGAAAGAAGACTGAATGGAGGCAATGGAAGAGTTCTGTTTCTGTTAACCAATCAGAGGTGAGATGTTTAAATATCAGGAATATTTATCGGGGTCTTGTTCACAAGTGAGGGAAAGATGGGGCGCAACATAAATGGATTGGTGCTGCATCTGCAGGGACCGGTCTTTCGTGGTGAAGAGAGAGCTGAGCCGGAAGGTGACGCTCTCGATTTACCAGTCGATCTACGTTCCTACCCTCACCAATTGGTCATGAGCTTTGGGTAGTGACCAAAAGAATGAGATCACAGATACAAGTAGCCGAAATGAGTTTTCTCTGCAGGGTGTCTGGGCTCTCCCTTAGAGATAGGGCGAGAAGCTTGATCATCTGGGAGGGGCTTGGCGCAGAACTGCTGGTCCTCCCCATCGAGAGGAGCCAGTTGAGGTGGCACAGGCATCTGATTAGGATGCCTCCTTTACGCCTACCCGGTGAGGTTTTCCAGACACGTCCAACCAGGAGAAGACCTAATGGAAGACCCAGGACACACTGGAGGGACTATGTTTCTTGGCTGGCCAGGGAATGTTTTGGGATTCCCCCAGAGGAGCTGGCCCAAGTGGCTGGGGAGAGAGAAGTCTGGGCCTCTCTGCTTAGGCTACTGTCCCTGCGACCCGATCCGATAAGCAGAGAAAAATGGAAAGACTCCAAATCTTGCGGTTTTCTGTCCCCTTCTCCTCCAGCTAACTTCTACTTCCTGAAACAGGAGTACCACTTCTCTCTTTCAACAGAGAACGACTCACAAGGTATCCATTTATGCTAGAGACCACAGCAGATGTATTTAAAAAAATTAGTTAATGAGAACTTTAAACCGGAATGACACTTTTTTAACAAAAACAAGCATCTGTCAACGTGCAGTGTCTATTCTTGAGTTTTGGCTCTTCTTTTAATCTTAGCTGTACTTTTATTGGCATCGTCATAAGCCGAGAGGCTATGACGATCGTTACCTTCAAAAAGAACCAGCTGGCCCATTGTTCAGTCTCTGCCAGCTGTGTCTATTTTTCATAACTCATTTTCCTTTTGTTCTGCTACACCTCCTTATAGAAGAACAGAGGCAGGAAGACAGAGTTGTATTTCACAATTTTCATGAACTCTTCCCCTTATGACAGCCTTAATGCTCAATACTTCACCGTTGGCCTCATGCATGTATAAATGTCTGTACATGCAGACTGCATCAGTGTGCACGTCTGAGCGTCTGAGAGGAGGAAGGCGAAGTCTGTAATCACCTAATCCAAACATACACTCGAGGAATCTCATTACTGGACCTAACAGTTCCATTTGAACCTTATCTGGTTTCAATCAGTCAGCTTCCCTTTGTAGAAAAGTGCAGAAACTTGATTCCTTTTGTCTAGAAGTCTCTATCATGTTTGTCTTGTCTATCATCGTCTTTTACAGCTAACGGCACTTTCAAATCTCTAATAAACATAAGTGGAATGACTGAAGTTGGATTATGAAGCTTCTTCTACTCATCCACTCATGACATCAGGAGTTGTGTATGTGCAGAATGGAACGGCTGCAGGGAACTCCCGCTCACCCCACACCCTTCCATGCTATCTCCTTTTTTCCCTCAGCCACCCGCTCCCAGAGCCCCTCCATCAGCATTCAAACAGACATTAAAACGAAACCCGACCCTGGCCCTGGAATCTGTAAGGTGCTGTTTTTCTTTTTTTCTCCTCCCCCTCTTCGCTGTTCGTGTGTGTGTGTTGTATTTGTTTTCTGCATTGGTGTAGTCAAGAAGGAGGTCAGACAAAGGTGAGGATGAAGCGACGTCAGCGGCTTGCAAGCGAACCTTCGCTGGAATCCCCGGATTAAAAAACTCCAGAAGGTTGAGAGTCGGAGATAATCACAGGATCTGGAATTCGTGATAACAAACTGGCCATATATCTACCTGTCTCCGGCCTTCCTCCTCGAGACGGCCACAGGGTCAAGCAAATGGCTGCATTCCATCAACGGCTCTTTTTTTTACCCGAATGAGGTGTCTGGAGGGATCAAATGTGGTCTCTACCACTAAACTTTTAACTTCTTGCACACATGTTTACTTTTCAGCAAAGGAGGGGAAATATAAGCATAATTTTTCAATTTATGTTGTTTTAATTTTAAAATCATCTTCAAATAAGTGCAATGGGTGAGATTTTGACCTGGACATTTACCCTTCCCCTGACCGTGCGTAGGAACTCAGTTTAGAGGTCTGACGTATTGTGTCCGAGGTTAAAGTGCTTCCTCTGAGACCTAGATTGGAGCAATGGGCTCAGCAGCTCTGCTGATTTCTGGCTTGAATTAACAATTGAGCTGAGGAGCTGTGACTTATGTCTGGAGTTCTGGAGGGAGGGCAGTCTGGGGTCCAGTGGAGGGTCTAATAGCAAAAGTATGATTTACATAGCTGTGAGAAAATCCAGGATCTAACTGGGCCTAGGACGCGTCCCTGGGGAACTCTTGTAGGTGTTGTGATATTTGCAGTATTTATGTTCCCCTCAGACTCTTCCTACTATATGAGAACTTAATTTTTTCACTTTTGCGAGAATCTGCCATTATGCTGTAAATGCACCATTGCTTTTTCTGTAAACATTAGTTCAAATCGCTGAGATTTGCTGGTGTCGTTTCCTTTAGATGTGCTCTTTGTAAAGCTGAGTCTTTGTTGTTGCCCGTGTACCCATCCAGTCATTGAGGATAACTTGTCCTCTTGGTTCCCACTTTGGTTGCTTCATTCTCAGCAAGGGATATTACCTTACAAAGAGGGCAAGAGTTGCCAATTGAAAGTAAGTTATTTCATCAGTGAAAAGTGTAGTAAATAACCCGAGGGTAGGATAAAATAATGATATACTGTTTTATCCGGAGGGAAACTACATCATGAGGGACAATCAAACCCTTGCAGAACATTTTCTGAAATGCTTTCAGAGGATGTATTTCATCATGTTAGATTACCACTGTGGATTGTACTACCACTGGACGGTTATCATATTCATACCCTTCATATCATGGACACTCTGTACCAATACTCCTTGAGTATGGCGCAAGGGGGGTTAGGACTGCAGGGCATATCTAAATTCAGCTATTGATTAATGCTACAGTGCAAGAAAACAAAAACCCTGTAAAGACATTATCGTCTGCAGATACCCAGCAGACTGTTTAATCCCCCCTCCTCTCCCCAACTCGCTGCTGCATTCAAATTATTTGCTTTCGCAGTCAAAAGAAATCGAAAGGTTGTAAAAATTGACTTCCTTTACAGGCAAAGAGAAATAAATTTCAACTGTATTGACAGCAGCCAAACAGAAAAACTATCACCCAGCATTTAATTATTGAAGACATTGATCAAGAAAGTGATTTGTTGGCTGCGGTTTGGCTGAAAGACCTAATTGAGCCACTGTGTTCTATAAGAGGATCTTATTTGTTCATTTGAACTGAATCACATGGCATGGTGGCCTTTGGATGAATGTTCTCTTTGAAAGTAGTTTGAAGCAGAGTTCTTACAGGTGCTTGACATCATTGAAAGTGCTTGAATTCTTAAGAAGTTGTTTGCGACTGTATTTAAAGTTGGTAATTCATTAGTCAAATAAGTGAAATAATTGTTTAGAGCAAATACAATGTGTAATTTTGAATTAATCATCAACGTAAAGTGATGGGAAATCTTGAAAATTTGACTTGAAAGTGCTTTAAAATGATTTTGGAAAAAATATGCAAGAGCTTTATAAATGAAATAAAAATGACTACCAGAGGTAACATTAAAGGGAATTAAAACAGGCAACAGCATTACATCATAAATTTGTCTCTTATGCTCAAGAATTTATCTGTGTCATCCACAAATAATAAACTTATATACAGGGTGATACTGGAAAAATTAGAATATGGTGCAAAAGTCTATTTATTTCAGTAATTCAACTTAGACTGAGAGACCATTTAAAGACTCAGGAACCTTTTGCAGGTGCTTTGGGTGAATTAGCTGATTAGACTGTGACACTTTGAGCTGAGAATATTGAACTTTTTCACAATATTCTATTTGTCTGTCATTCCAATTATAACCAATAAAGGCCTGAAATATCTGGCTTTGCATGTAATGAGTCAATCTCATATTTTAGTTTCACCTTTTAAGTTGAATTACTGGAATAAATGAACTTTTGCATGATATTTTATTTTTTCAAGTTTCACCTGTATGAGCTCTAATGTCCACTTGCACACCAAAAGAAGACCTCTGCATCTTTGGGTAGAACTTAAGTTCTTTACATTCCCTGTGATCAATGAGCCTCCATGTGCAACCAAATGTGTAAAAACATTACTAATATTTTTTATTTCAATCATTTCTACAAATAGATTTTTCCAAGTGTCTTTTCCAGCATTCGATCTGGTTTGTAGCATCAAACATTTAAAATTGTCATTTAAGATGATAAAAATTTTGCACCAAAAAAAAAAAAAAAAAATAAAATAAAATATATATATATATATAATTACAGAACATGCACCAAAATTTGTGTTAAAGTATGAAAATGCAGGTTTTACACACTTTTAGCACCTTTTCTCTTCCAGAGCACTGATTTGACCATAGAATTTCACCAGAAAAGCAATGAGTTCCACATTATGAGCTTTGATAGAAGATGCAGTCAACACAACTGGTAGACATTATGAGATAAAGGGGAAAGGGAGTTAAAAATAGGAGAAAACTAAAGGGGGACAGAGAAGTGAAAAGGGTGTTAGCAGAAGAGACCACAGGGGAAAAAGGAAGATTGTTCATTTTCTGGATAGATGGATCAGATGGAATGAAATCATGTGTTGCTAAGAAGGCAGCTGCGCTTTTGGCAAGGACTTTGTTGGGAAATGCATGAGCACTGGCCGCCCTAAAATCCAACACACATTTACACACACACACACACACACACACACACACACACACACACACACACACACACACACACACACACACACACACACACACACACACACACACACACACACACACACAAGGATGTGGGAGTTTTCATGGACAGGTGATGGTTAGCTTTGCTATTAGCTCTGCGCTGCAGGCCTGGATGAGCTCAGCCACTGATTTCTTCTTCCTTGGCAGGGATTTAGCCAAGGGAGCAGTGCTTAGCAGGCCCTCGAGGCATGGGGCCATCTAAGCAGCACAAAGTCCTGGAACTGCTTCAGATTAGCTGCTGTCTTCTTTTCCAGATAGTGGTGTGGGTCCGCGTTGGTGCGCCTGCACTCCTGCACTCCTGTTCATGCAGGTTTTAGTTAATTTTATCATTTATATTTCCTAAAACTCTACATGAAACATGTATATTTAATATTTGCCGATCTTTTGTTTTAGTTGCACTGCTTAGAGATGTTTGAGTTTAAAAATTTTAATTTTTTCAGCTTTGGATTGGAGCAAAGCAATGCTGGCAATGCTGCCTTTACAAAAATAAACTGTTATCTTTGCAAGTGTCTTTATTGTGCTTCGTCACACACGAACATTTATCATGAGGTGATAAATCTTAGTAAGTGAAGGATGTTAATGACTGCAGGAGACAGTGGTGTAAGTGCTCCGTCTCCTTCGTTAGATGGGCTGTGATTCTAGTTGCAGAAGACAGAGCTATGGCTGGGATAGTACTTTACCTGGACCAAGACTCCCCTGGGCTCACTATAATGGAATGCTCCGCAGAACGGGGGCCCCTGGCCTCTTGCTGAGCTTGTCTGCATTTAGCACTTTATGGAGATGCCGCTTATAGACTGACACTGACAGTGTGATGCCTGGTAGCAGCTTTCCTGTTTAAGTATCTGTCTTTGTTTCTGCACTTCTTGTTCTGCCTTTCTCTTTGTCGTTTAGTTTAAACACAAACTTTAAAGGCCGCTCATATTGTGTTTCCTGGATCTGCAGGATTTCAGTCAAAAATACATCATTCAGCAGAAACATCAATGTGCAGAGGAGTTGTTTAATATTTCCTTTCCTCTGTAGACATAGACATGAGGGAAATATCAATCTCCTGGGATCCCGACCCCATAGGAACTATCCATATTTCAGGCGGAAATCTAACAATGACAATCAGACAGGGGAAAAGGGGTGCTATTTGTAGAGTTGGGTCACTTCCAAGGCATGAGTCTAAACCTTTTAGAGACTTAGACTTTGGTCCAATATTAGCGGTGAGGGCAGTGAAAATAAGCACCAGCAGCAGTTTGTCTTTTTAGAGAGTTGCATCATTTCCTGCCTCCTGCTTTTTGATCATAGACTCCCTTTCTGCACAAACACACGCACTCCGACCAACTTACACCATCCCCCGACTCTTCTGTCTTTCCAACTCTAATGAGTCTTTCAGCTGAGCGATGATAGACTTGTATTTATTTTCCAGGCTGAAAATGTTGGGGAGTGGATATCTACTCTGAGTGCCTGGGGCCCATGCCAGGGACGGATCAGCCCCCAGCTCTAGGCTGCAAGGAGGAATGGTGAAAATTGTTTTCCAGTATCCACCTCCATCCTGCCCAATTTCACCTTAAATAAACACGTTGCGCATAAGCATTACTTCCTCCTCCCGTAGGCATTGTCAATACTTGTGTTGTTTTCCAAGACAATCATCCTCAATTTACGGTTGTGCCCATCCTCAATTGTGCACATGCACTTACACATGCAAAACTAATCCTGTTTGCTCGTAAGTTGGAAACAATGGACAATCTCCGCGCAAAGGCCCCAGGGTACCACTTACCTCCCAGCTCTGTAAACAAGAGAAAACTGCCAAAAAATAAAGACAAAACCACATAAATGCTCATTGGCTGAGTTTTAAGTGACCGAAAAGTTTCATTGTTTGTTTTAGGATTCGAAATTATATACAATTACATGTAATAGAATAATGTACATTATTATGAGAAGATATATGTTGGTGTGAGACCTGTGGTATGATAGTGAGTGCTGGGCTGGGGAGACGAAGCAGCAATGTGAGACACATAAATCTGACATGCAGCAAGCGAGCCCATTAATTCAGCTTTGCAGTCCATGTAGATGAGAGAGCAGGGGCCTATCCAAACAGTGTCCCTCCGCAGCAGGGCTCCAAGCACTCTGAAGCGCTCTCTATTTACTGTAGGCCTGTGTTTGGACTTGTGCCATGTTGCACTTTGACTTAGCGAGAGAAGATTGTTCAGACTTGCATCCAAGATAGAAAGCATAGAGCAACTGTGAGTTGTTTTCTTTGGATTTATTTATCAGTTTCTCAGCTTGCTAGCTTGTGTCAAAACCTTTGGCCACGTTCCTGCAAGACGTTTTCTAAAAGGACAAAGCTGAATTACATATTGTTTCATTGGTATGATTTTTAACTATTCCTTTTAGTTTTCAGCTGCCACATTTACGGAAGAAACACTTTATTGGATGAAGCAGAGGGTAATCAACAGTGTAAAAGTAAATCTAGCACAGCCTTGCTATCTTGTGCTCACATACCAATCCGTCTGACTCTGTGTTTTAGATTCCACTATAACTCTCCTCAGTGCTGACAATAGATTCCCTGGAGTAAAGGTCATTTGGGAGAAGAGCACAGTTTCCTGGATGCCTGAATTTGTGCTGGAACATGCAAGATAAATCCAAGCACCTGTGTCCATTTGGACACAGCTTTAGACATTATTATGATCTTTTATGTGGTATGTGGTTATTAAGGGATCGGTACCTTCTTCTGTCAATATGCTGTGTCAACCCAAAAGAGGATTTATCCATCTTTGCATGTTAAATAACTACACTCAGTGTAATCAGTGGGTTTCTGCAGTTATTGATAAAGAATGTCTTGAATTTGTTGAACATTTCTTTAAACTGTAATTTGCCCCCACGGGAATCTCATTTAATAGTCTGAAAAAATGTTTTCCAACAAATTTTCAAAATGTAAGTGTACAATTTAATCTGCTCATTTTGCTTGACATTTAAAATGTATGTAGATTAAAATAAATCTTGATAACAGTCACAAAACCATTATCGTTGATAAAAATAACACATTCTGAACCACACTAGCATTACAACTAAATAGCACACTCTACAATAATTATTTATTGTAATGGTTGCCACATGGGCAAGAGTAATTGCCTTGTTTTTGAAAGAATTACCCAAAGGAATTTTGAAATTTTGACTTCCTGTAACAGCTGTGTTGCAATGCTAGACTAAGCTTGAGTGTACAAAGGATAAAGTGAGGAATTCTAGTTATGTTCTCTTTTATGACAGTTGTGGCAACTTATATTTTTGTGTAATTGTCTTATTGTGAAACACTGAATTGAACGTTACCATTGATTTAAAGCAACACTGAATATGTTTTTTGCTTCTTGCTCCTACTGGTTGAAAACGGAATTTAAATCGTCTTAAACAACCCTGCCACAGCATGCTGTAGCTAATGCTAACAACAAGTTAACACTAACACAAGCCAACTGATACTAAAATAAGCCATGAAGTAAAAAGATCCGTACCGCTGCACAAAAAAATATTATCACTTACAATTCCAGCAGCAACTAAAATTGCTTACACATCTGGGCCAGTACAGTTGGGTCTCCGCCGGGTCAGTTCGGGCTCGTACGGGCGGTTTTTGTTCACACAGACTTCTCAGGAATGCGGAAATCCCCATGCATGTGGGCAGCGCAAAAGACACGCAGAAAAGTCAGTGGTGTCCTCCTTAATAAGATAAACAAAGGCGGGCGTGAGCTGTGTTGCTTTTGGAGACTCTGAACCACATCATTTTATTCATTTGCTCCCTGTTCTCTCTCACTTCTGTGCGTGTCCTCATAACCGCTGCACACACACACAAACTGCACACAAACTGCACACACACTTCACTCCTCCTCTGCTCTCTTCTTTTCCGACTGTCTGCCATGGCACTGAGCGGAAGACAGGAGCTCCGTGCTTGATGTTGACTCAGCAGCAATCAGAATGAAAATTAATCGCGCATGCGGGAAGTCCCTGCTGACTGATTCTACTCGCCAATCGGAGGTGGTAGATGTGAATTTCAGCCAGCCAATCAGTCCATAGTGTCACCTCGGTCCCAGCTGGACCTTCGAGGGAAGAGGTCTGAAAAAAAGAGTCACCTCAGAATGGAAAACGCACATATGTCCCAGATGTGAAACCAAATTCCAGTCCCGAACCGGTCCGTACTGTCCCAGATGTGTAAGCACCAAAAGCTAGATCACCGGTCCATGAATTCATAGCCACCTTCAGCTCCTTCACACTAGTGTATGCCGTGTCGATGTTCACTCTGATTTTAGCTCTTTGTTTTATTTCCAAAGACATTACTCTCTAACTTTTACTTTCAGGCTCCGCCATGATGCTAACAGAAAGAGCAAAATCCTTCTTCTTTATCTTGTGCTTTTTATTGACAATAGGCAAACTGCAGAAGCTAACTGCTACCGATTAAATAAGCTACTAGCACAGTAGACAGCTATTGCCGTAAAGCAAGTAGAGCGTTCCTACCTGAACCATAAAACTGTTAAGTGCAGTTTCTGGGCAGCAGAGGGCTGTCCAATGTGAAGTGACTCAAGTTTATGGCACAAGAACCACTGAAAGCAGTTTGAAAGCAATAGCTTAAAGTGTTAAAAACTCATTAGTGGTGCAAGTTGGAAAGTCTTCCAGCCTCTACAAAGGGACCGCAGCCCTGTAATTTCTGTACTACTGAACCTGCCTCTTGATCTAAATCATCTCAAAGTATGTTAATCAATTTGACTTTTTAATAAATACAGACAACATTTAGGTTAATTTAGTTTTAATATGTGGGAAGTTCTTTGCATTTATTAGGCTCAACTTTCAGAGTGGCTGTCAGGTAAATGACCTCCAAATGCACAAATACCATCACTCTGCTGTCATAAATGCCCCTATACCGCACAAAGCAGCATGCATATTTATGATGTCGCATAAACATTGCCCTTACGTCACACCAGAAGGCAAACGTGTACCTCGCCATGCCACTCACATCACTCCCTTTAGATTACTGATGGCACAAAGCACCAAATGAAGAGATGTCAAAGAGAATGCCAGCCTTTGTTAAACTCTACAAGGTGAAGTCCATCAAGGCAGGAAAAAAAAGCTGTTTAAAAAAGTCTTCAATTTGCCCACAGGGGAGTTCTTCCTAGAATATGTCATGAGAACGTGACCATTTCATCCTGTTTTGGTTTTTAGAGGTTTGTGTTGAAGTGCATGTTTAGGCACTGCTGCTGGGAGGTATCAGTCATCCTTACCTGTCAGATGAGGGACGTCTATAAACTCTGATGATTAGGAGACGATTAGCCCAGACATGTTGGTGACTGACAGCTTCGTTGCACTGCCAAGGCCTTAATTCAGGAGGAATGGCGGGAGGCGAGGCCTTCATTCATCTTGTGAACGTTAATAAAAATGGCATTCAGCCTTTTTATAAAAGGTCTGGGATATTCTGTTCCCACTGGAAGCAACAGTGATTAACAATTTTAACCTCCCTCGTGTGGTGTAGGACTATTGCTCTCTTCTGTTTTCTGTGCTAGAAAGGTGGAGCTGTTTCTAACTGAGGACACATTCTGGGTTAAGCCTGAACAATTGGCCACAAGTGGTGTGAAATCCTGTCTGGTCTCATGTGAGGTGGCCCGGCCGCTCCACCACACCTCCGCTCATCTTTCCTCTCTATAGAGGTGTCCCCATGTTACACCCAGCTTCCCCAAATGAAGCGACCAGACTTCCTGTATTTCTCAGCCATGTTCAGTTCTTGGCAGGAAAAATCCAATCCTGCAATAAATTCAAGCAGCCGTCTAGCTGTTAAATGGTTTATGTTGGTTTTGTTTTCCTTGTCGCTACTGTAATAAGAGTAATTTACATCCTTTTAATCTTGTGAAATGTTTTAAACACCCAAAAAGTTCAACCACAACATAATCAGCAGAGGATTTTTTGATGTCTTGCTTTCCATTCTGACCAATCCTTTCCCCGTTGGCTGCCATCCTACCTTGAACACACAGTAAAACTCTTTCAGCAGCTTCCCACGGGTCAGACGATAGCGCAGACGTTTGTGAAAGATGCTTCCTAAAAATTAATGTATTGAAAAATGTGTTTCCTCCCCGGTTCACATTTCACATCACCTCTGCTGTTAATGGTGCCAAACAGAACCGGACTGGAGAGAGAGGATCCTCCTAGCGGTGGTGTCTGGACAGAAAGTCACATGATCCAGAGTCGTATCAACATCCGCTGCAGCTGCTGCTACGTTCTCAAGGTTGTACACTGGTGAAGCGAAGCCCTTCATGCTTTCCTCCTTCCTGATTTGTGTTAAAACCTAACTTAAAGTAAGTGTGTGGGTCAACATTGATGCTTGCACATCAAAATGCCAACTGTGATACAAGAGCAGAACATGCAGTCGGTAATGTATTTCAAAACATATTGGTTGTGTGTCTAAAAAAGCTACACTGCACTCATTGTAACATGTCTTTTAAAGCGCCGCCCCTGCAGATGGATATTTATCCTCGTAGGTGTGAGTTGACTGACAGGTGCTTTGGAACGTTCCGTGAAGCTGTTTCACAGTTCAGTGTCAAGGTTACGGTGCATCACACAAATCCGCGCTAATCGTAGCCCCTAGTAAGCTCCACCTGACAGCAAGAAACTCACGCTGACGAGGGATTGTTGACATGTTTTCCTTAACCAGCATGCCCAGCACATTATTTTCCCTTAAGCCTATTCACAGTAATGGGGAGTGCTGAAAGGATTTTGATTGTCTGCTAAAGTATTTAATGCACAGCAAATATTTTAGACACTGCTCACGGTGCGGAAACAATACATACAGTTTCCAGCATTCTTGATTAATCAAGCAGAACAAAACAAACCAAGCCAGTGGGAAGAAATGCAGGGGGAAAATACAAGCCGTTTTCTATGTCGATGACCTAATTCTGAAGGAACTGCAGCCGTAATTTTGTGTTTTACTTTGCAAAAGCAGCCTTTAATGCTCAAAAAATGTTCATCTTTCAGGCATTTGATAAATGATTGATAAAAATGTTTCATCAGAGAACTTTAACGGCATTACTGTGAAATGAAGTGTGTGATTCTGCCCCATGGTGTTTAAAAGGATTACTGGAAAAATACAATATCTTCTTTGTCAGCACTTAAGGTCTATATAACTGTGCCTCAGGATATCCCTTTCCCAAAAGGAAGGATTGCCCCATTTTTTTCCCCGACCCTCACGCTGCTCACCACATTAAAACTACTCCAAAGTAAAGACTTCATCTCATAATAGGATTACTCAAAGCAAAGTTGCAATATCTTCATGTTCTTCAGCCTTTGCTTTGCCTCCAAACACAATAAAAATGGACATTTAGTCACTTTTGATCACATGCAATGAAAGTAAAAAGTATAAACAACACACTCCTCTTATGTTCAGTCTAGTAGAGATTTCACATCTTCTTCCTTTGGAAATTCTTCTACTTTTCTGAGACAGCTCTTGACTTCAAAAAGGATTATCTGTAGCACAATCCTCCTGTATCATCTATCATCCGAGGCCTCTTCCACACACACACACACACACAATCTCCTTGTCCCCCTTCCAGATGTTCTCTTTTGACTTCCTCTCCATCTGCCATTCTCTCTTTCTCTGACAAAATCAATATTAAGTCCATTTGCCATATCATACCGTAGTGTTTCTGCAAACTCCGGATGATAATGATGCGATGATAACCCGAGGGTGAGGCGCACTGGGGGCAAATTTTAGTCTGATCAATACAGCTGGTTTACAGTGCGACATGGCAGTTTTAAAAGATGCACCGCGCTTTTGTGATTTGCAATTCTAAATACTGTGATTTAAAAAAAACATAAACGTCAGAATTCAAGTATTTTCAAAGGAAGTGGCACCTAATAGGAGACAATAACGTTACAGCGTTCTGCTTGTCATAATTTACTGGTTAAGAGTCGTTTTGTAGAACTTAAAATTTCTGTCTGTCCCTAGACGGAAGCAGTCATTCGAGCCACCATGACATCACTCCATTAATGTGCTTCTCTTTGAAGAGACAGCCAGAGAGGCCTTTCCTTTGGGGAGATTTCAGCAGAGGTCTTTTGTGTGACCAAAAAAACCTGCACCAAGCCAGCCTTCTGCTTCCTAAACATGGATTTAATACCCTCATTAATGATATATGACAAGACGAGATCAATGCAGACTGCACGCTAGAGCTCTGGGTCGTGTGTGTGTGTGTGTGTGCGTGTCTGTGTATGTAGTATGTGTTTTAGTGTTTGTGATTATATAGGTACGTATAGACTTTACTATCTTTGGATATGCTACCTCTCATGTTAAATAGCTGATTGTAGAGATCAAAGCGATGTTTTTCTACAATGAGTCTAGCTGCTAACCCAGCTTTTCCACTGGATGCATAAGCAGTGCGTAACGTAATAGATGCATTTTACCCATGAGCTCCCTTCCCCACTGAGAGAGCAGCAATAGTTTTCCACGCAGCTGGTCCCACAAGGTCACAAAATCGTGGGAGAAATGCAACACCATGCTAGCCTGGCAAGCCATCCTATATTCCTCCTGAGACCCAGGAAAAAAAAAGTTTTGATTCAAAACATTTTTTCAGGTAAATCAGGTGTTGGGAGAGTCAAAAACACATTGCAATATTTTTTTCTTTTTTACCTTGTTTAATTTTAATTTTACAACATGTGCACTACAGTGCACGTCAGGACTTAATTGATAACAAATGTAGCAAAATTCAATGGCTAATTGTAAATGTACAAAACTCCCCTGAAATCTTTGTAAACAGTTTGTCAGATCATAGACAACACATTTAAAATTAGTAAATTCATGGAAAAGTAGATTATGGGTCAAGTTAGAAGTAATTGATGTTTCACTAGCTGTAAGCCACTTTTGTAGAATACACTGAGGTTTTCATTTTCTAACTGTCGAGTCATTTGTGATACCTGAGGAAGCACTGGGATGTTTAGGAGACACAAAGGAACATGTTGCACTTCACACATCTCACACATGTTATACTCTTGCACCCAGGCATTCTGCATCTAACAGGGCTTGCACTGTTAACCATTTCAGGCAAGAGGATGGCACCATACTTTCTTATTGATTGCCAATTGATCAGGTCTCTGCACAATCATTTCTGATGACCATCTTGGTTTCATGCTCAGGGTGTTGTCAGGAGTAAATGGTAAATAAAATGGTAAATGTCCTGTATTTGTATAGCGCCTTCTTAGGGTTCTACAACCCCCCAAGGCGCTTCACAACACAATCAGTCATCCACCCATTCACACACACATTCACGCGCTGGTGGGGATGAGCTACAATGTAGCTACAGCTGCCCTGGGGCGCACTGACAGAGGCGAGGCTGCCGAGCACTGGCGCCACCAATCCCTCCGACCACCACCAGCAGGCAAGGCGGGTTAAGTGTCTTGCCCAAGGACACACAGCAGCATTCTCTGGCCGGAGCCGGGATCGAACCTGCAACCTTCCGATTACTGGACAACCCGCTCGACCTCCTGAGCTACTGCTGCCCTAAAGTGGTGCTCCTTTGGGATCCTGTTCTTTTGAATGGTTCCTGTAGCAGCAAGACCCCTTGCTTTAAGAGCATCAAGAAGACCAATAGTGGTAAATATCGTTCAAAGTAGACTAAAGATCATCTTAGAAGCGTCTCAGTAAGACGTAGAACAGCATTTCCACCGATTCCCATGTGTGGAACTTGAGCGAAGGCGTTCTTTTCAAAATCAAGTACTAATCCACTTGGACTTGCAAGAACAAACACCTTTAACCCTGTTAGATTTGGCTTCCCAGGCACAATCTTTTTACAAAACTTTTATTATGTTATGAATAACATGTAACCTACCTACCTACATACCTACCTACCTACCTACCTACATACCTACCTACCTACCTACCTACCTACCTACCTACCTACCTACCTACATACCTACCTACCTACCTACCTACCTACCTACCAACCTACCTACATACCTACCTACCCACCCACCCATGCATGCATCTGGGCCAAACCCAACATACATGCATGCATGCATGTATGTTGGGTTTGGCCCAGATGCATGCATGCATGTATGGCCATGAATGTATGGCCAAACCCAACATGCATTCGTGCATGTTGGGTTTGGCCCAGATAGGACAACGATACATGTTAGCTGGTTCTGTCTTTCTTGGACTGCATCTGTCCCTCCATCTTGGTCATCTTCATCAGCTTCTTCATCTGTGTTCTCCCCCTCTCCTGCCTGGCTCTCTTGAATTTCTCTGTAAATTCCCCACTGTGGGATCAATACATCTATTCTATTCTATTCTATTCTATTCTATTCTATTCTATTCTATTCTATTCTATTCTATTCTATTCTATTCTATTCTTGAGTCTCATCTTCTGAAATATCTATGTCTATGTCTCACTCAATTATTCTTGTTAGATTTCTCTCTGCCTCTGTCAGAGAACTGTCCACTAGAAAAGGAACAAAAACATATGTACAAAGTCCTGACGTGCACTACAGTGAACATTAATAAATTGCTTATTTACTCTATGAAACAAAATAAGCTTCCTTCAAAAAACTCTTTCAAAATACTTATTAGGTGCTAGTTTTGTTAAATCCATCAAATTATACAATTTTAATAGCATTTTAAATACAAAAACACTCTCACCTTTCTTTTTTGAGTAAAATGTGCTTGTTGAGATGATAGCCATTTTTTAAAGAGGGGAAAAAACAGGTTGGGAAGGCCACACCCCCATACAAGTGACATCATTTTAAAGCTACAGCTGTCCTTTCTCAGAACTATAAGGATTTAGCTGAGTGGCATGTGTAGTGTGAGAAATATGATCAGAAAACAAATGTGCACTACAGTGCACAAAAATGAATTGCTGGGTCTCAGGAGGATATATGTGAATATATAGTCTGGCCACGAACCATTGATGGCTCTCAGTCGTGAGGCGGGATCTACGGTTGTCTTTCAAAATGTCAGCACGCAATTGGATAGCGCTAGGACCAATCAGAGTAACGAACAACGTGACGTAATCACAGCGATGTAAAAGAGGGAGGCAGCTATGGCGTCTAACATCAATGATTTCTGTCGTTTTTGTATAAAAACATGTGAATATCAGGTGTACTGGGACATTGCACTACTTTGTTTGATAAAAATAAGAAGCCGCTAAGTATAGCCGACAGACTTACGCACGTTGGAGTCTAAATAATCCAATGTTGATGACAAAGCCGTTTCAAACGAACGTGTTTCCTACGCCGCCGCCATGTTGCTTGGGTTCGCGACCGCAGCGCTGACGTCATCGGCTACTTCTGCTAGTTGATTGGCCCAAAATATAGAGCGCTGTGATTGCCCAACCAAAACTATAGCGAGCTGTGATTGGACAGCCACAGGCTGCGAGGATTCCTATGAAGCGTGCCTAGACCAAACTCTGCAAAGCAAGAATTTGGTCTAGTTCACTAGGCTAACACCATGCATGATTTCAGCAGATTTCAGCAAGGTGAAAGACAACATGTAGGCCTATCCAAAAAGGTCTGTGGTTTATTTTCTGTTTACCTCGGCGACGGAGGTTTCACAGGTAATGACTGTTGCTTACTTGTTGTACTAGCTAAGCAACTGGAAATCTGCATGTAACTTTTATTTATTTATTTATTTATTATATCACAACTTTATTAGAAATGCTTTCCGTTGTTTTAATGGGACACTAGTCAGTTTTGGCTTGTTTTTAGCACCCCCTAGTGTTCGTTGGCGAAACTGAAAGTAGAATTTATCTCCTCGCTGTGCGTTCGTCTTTTTAACACCTTAATCTAACTGCTGAAATGTCTCCCCAGCCTTCATTAGTGTCTACAGGAGCGGTTCATCACTAAATTAAACAAATCAGCTGTGTTCATGATCTAAAACATGCAGGAAACATGCTGGAAGCAGACAGCAGATCCAGGTAGGTCAAGCTCAAATTTTTCTAAGTCCCAACAGACGAGACCGGCAACTGTGAAGTTGCAAGTGGAATATTCTGGCCACAGGGGGCGACAGGGACTAGGTGGCCTTTTATTAACCCTGTAAAGGGTCATTTTAGCACATACTGGCTCAAGAAAATGAAAAATATTAAAAAGTTGCAAAGTGTCCCTTTAAATCCCAATGGACACAGACACGGAAATGAAGGAGGAAAGTGGGAAGAGGAAAGGAAGGTGGGTGAAAAAAAATTCACAAAAATAAACAATATAGGATGTATAAGTATCTGCTTCGAGACCTGCAGAGAGAGAGAGAAAAAAGGGGACACACAAAAGTACAACAGAACCAAAACATCACTGCGCCAACAACATGAGGATGTATAACAGTAGCAAATTTAGCTGAAAAGCACACGGTAATAAATCATAGTGCATATAGTGCCAACCACATCCTTAGGTTATGTGTTAAAAATGCCCAAATCCATAATCCATAGGTTTCTCTATAAGAATGTCCAATAGTCAGTGTGAGAGGCCACTAACCTGCCCCCCAAGACCCGCGGAGGCTGGAGGAGATCCAAGCCCCAGAGATCCCGAGGTCTCCCCCGGGGCATGGAGCTCAGAACTCAGCAAGATGTCCCTTTCCAGGAGATGTCCCTTTCCTGGGACATCTCCTGGAAACTTTTATTTTGAAAGCTTCCGGATGTTTTACACTTTGTGTTTGACTTCCTGTCTGGCCCAATCTGAACTGCGGAGTTTGACATGTTCTGGAAGCATAGTGTGCAAGAAATTCAAAGCTTAGGCAACACGTCCCTAAGCTTCAGGGTCGTTTCCAAAATGTTCGCGGTTGGTAGAAATGCACCCGTCACTATAACGGCAGCTAATTGCTTTGTACTACATTTCACAAACATTTCGCGGATGTTTTGTCAACGTCACGCGATACTTACACATCTGGTGGAAAGACCCATTTAGAATCATATATCTCTTTAATATCCATGTGTATTTATATCATTTATGTTTGGTAGGAAGAGTTCCGTGGTTTTTTTGTTGTTGTTTACAGAGCATCAAGGTTAAAACCCACATTTTTAACGGTAAAATTTAAGTACCATCCATTTGACCCTGCAGCACTCTATTTGAAGAAACCCATAGCTGAGGTGATAGCATGTAATAAAGCCCCAAGATCAAAGATTTGATTCTCAGCCAGCATGGTCTGGTGAACAGGGCCCAACAAGCCCATCCAACAGCCATGGCAACCATTCAGCGCTTTATTTTCTTATTAGATTGCTCTCCCAGAATTCCATTTTTATCCACATGGATCTGGCCAGTGAATCACCATTAAAGGGCCCATCAAGCTGTCAGGCCATCCGGAGTGCAGGTGCAGCACGCCCGCTGCACTGTAAACAAGCAGCACAAGCCCTTGAATAATGGAAACCCAGACTGTTTTATGTTGTTCAAGAGACTTAAAGAGATTCATCTCCTGCTGCTTTTTCTCGCCAAGTTTGCTTCACAACTTCTGGCTGAGCTGTTACAGTCTCAGACAAAGAGAGAGGGAGGGCTTCGGGAGAAGAAAGGTTGGATGGGTATGAGTAAGGTGGGGGAAGGATGGAAATTTTTATTCTTACAATCTTAGACAATCACTACCTGTAGCAAGAGAGCTTTGTTTCTTGAAAGGGGCCTAAGTGGAGCATTTTCTGCCTAGCTGAGCATTGACACTAAAAAGCGGAGTCGTCTTCATATCTGACACATTTTCTTTCATTATCTTTTTTGCTGTAATTTCTCCGGTGGTTAGAGGGGCCGGAGCTTTGTGGAGCAGTGAAACGTCTGACTTAACTCCTCCAGACATCAGCCAATTGCCTGAAGTCCTCGTTCCTTCAAGGTCAGGGAGAAAGAATGGAAATGCCCAGGAAAAACAAATGCAGACCATAGTGTAGTTGTCACACGCTTCACTAACACATGTGAAGGCTGGCTCCTCTTTTATTCTCAAAATAAATTACCCTGAAGAAGTGCTCACACATAAACGTGTCTCTCAGAAACGGGACCGAAACCGTCGTATCGTCACGATTTGAGAAAATGCTTTTTGATCGTATCTTATGTTGTTGACTTTGAGTGGCATTGTCTTTTTATTACATCATCACGCGTCTAAGATGCTCCTTGCTTTTTTCCTGAAATGACTTGAATAGTTCAGTTGCTGCAAATAATCCCAGAGGACCGTTTTTCTCCAAGTGGAAAATTCCAGCTAGCAAAAAGTGTGCTAGATGTAGCTCTGTGGGGTAGTTAACACCTTCGTTCCCTGTCTTGAAGGGGTGTCTGGTTGTCATTACGGGGTGATGGGCAACAGTCCTGCCAGGTGGGGAGCAATGCTTTAGGTGCGCTGACAGTTTTGCAAAACTGTAAAAGAAATTACCCAAGAGGAATGAAAACAGTACTCAGCGGGTCTGTCAGGGAACACAGACAAGCTGAAACAGATGACGCACGTCCCGGTGACTTCCCCATCTTTTCGTGCAGCTGTAAAGAGCCCTGCGCAGCCACATCTGGCCGGGGCTTACCTCAGGGTTGAAGAAGGCCGGGGCCTAGGGGGACATGGAGAGGAGACAAAGGGAGACCTGTCAGAATAGACCAAACACAAGCTTTCTGGCTACTGACAGGCTAAACGCAGAGAAAAGCCAATACGTGGTTTCTTCTTCTGTTTGGTCCCCATCAGCTTTTAAGAGATGACACCTCATGGGGAGAGGAGAAGGCTTTTATTTCGCTGCGTACAACCTGTGGTTAGCTTCTGTGTACAGTGGCAGAGAGGTGTGATTTGATGATGCTTCTGGAACACCCGAAGGAGAGCGCGCCCATGTACACTACTCTTCACCGTGATGTAAGAATCTGAAACATAACTCCCCCCACACACACCAGGACACCATGTGAGATTCATTAAAAAACATGTCAGAGTAAATTTTGTCTGAATTTCAGAAAGAGGACTGAAACATCCAACAGGATTACATCAAAATGTGCTTAAAACCCTTTTTCATTTCTCTAAACTTGAAATTTGTTTATAACTGTAATAGTGCGGAGCGTCACGCATCATTGATAGACTGTAAACAGTAGATTTGTCAAGGGGTAGGATTTCAAGTCTATCAAACTGCTGGATTATTTATGGTCTTCCTCTCCGTTGAGGTTCAGGTTTGTGGCCTCTGGCTTTGAGGGCCTTGGAGAAGAAGAGGCCCAGGCCAGATGGGTCACAGGGCAACATGGGGTGAGTGAAGGACACAGTATGGGGGTCATGCTGGGGCTCCGCCTGCTCCGCATGTTGCATGCCCCAGTGCTCTGGAGGCCAGAAGCTGATTACTGCACTGGGATCCAGGCGCAGAGCGTTTTCATTAGGGAGAGGGCCAAGATCATCCAGGAAGGTTCCGGCCCATTAATACATTTGAAACAGCGAATGAAAGGAGGGGGTTGTTGCGAGGGTTTTGGGGTGGGAGGTGGGGGGTATGCAGTTATTTTGAAAGGGGAGAAGTCTGTGGAACTACCATGAGTGCCTTGGTGAATAAATACCCTGTGGATCATTTTAACCTTGCTGTACTTTTTCCCCCCACGCCGCTTCTCTCGTCTCTCTAAGATCTGCAGCCAATTTTCCTGTAATTTGGGATAAATTGTTTGTGAAATCCACGTCGATCCCACAACCAGGATCCCCATTCACAAAAGGTAGGGAAGAGAGGACGACTTGGCTGGCTGGATAACGACGGTGAAAATGAGAACAATGTATGGAGAATCTGGTTAATGACATCATCTGCTTCCTCCTTCAGATTTTTCATACAAGACCATCAAAACACGGAAACAGACTTTTTTCATTCACACTTGAAGTAGCTCAGAGTGATCAAAGTGAGTGCATTCATGTGAAACCATAGGATGACACTGACAGATGTTTGCACAAAGCCGTGATATAATTTTGATAAATGTTTTGAAGTCTGGGGTGAGTTTAAGCTTACAAATGCAGGAACTGAAATTCCCAGGGTTTTGTTACCTGTTGTAACCTGATTTATCCACTAGGGGGAACCATGTACAGAGTCTGGGTATTTGTCATTGGTCTGTTCTGGTCACATGATAGAAGTTTCGAGAAGAAGATGACGAGTCAAGGAGGCAGGCTCAGTCTGTTATGTTCAACGTTTTTGAAGTGCTAAATAAATAGTGCTCGGTTACTGGATCTGTGGTTTTTTTTACTGACTGGAATTACCACATATTTTTGGCGACGAGGTGAAATTTTTTTTTCTCGTCTGGGTGTCGAAGAGCTGTTCGCCGTTCGACACACCCGGCTGCTGCTGCATGAGTGTCGGGGAAGCGGAGGTTCGTGCCGCTGGAGGACCCGCATTGTCGGAGGAGGAAGGGCAAAGTGCGTTGTTACAGCCGGCCCAGATGGCCATGTTTGGGGTGGTTGGAGAGTTTGTGGAAGGAGACGAGGACTGGACTGAATACGAGGAAAGGTTGGGACATTTTTTCTTCGCAAATGGTATCACAGAGGAGCAGAAGAAGCGCGCCATTCTCCTGAGTGTGTGTGGAGCAAAAACTTATAAGCTTATAAGGAATTTAGCAACGCCACGGAAACCAGGAGAACTTTCGTATGAGGAAATAGTCAAGCTCGTCGGGAACCACCACAATCCAAAACCGTCTGTGATAGTGCAGCGTTTCAAGTTCCACAGTCTGTTCAGGAAAACAGGTCAGTCAGTTGCCAATTTTGTCGCTGATTTGAGACAATTATCAGAGCATTGTGAGTTTGGAGCCGTTTTGGACGACATGCTCCGTGACAGACTTGTGTGCGGTATTAATGATGACGTCATCCAACGCCGGTTACTAGGCGAAGCCCCGCCTCTATCGTTCAAGAAAGCACTGGAAATCGCACAAGGAATGGAAATGGCGGCGAGTAATGCTAAAGACATTCAAAAAGGACAGTCAGGTCCTCAGTCTGTGGCAGTGCATCATGTTGACAAAGAGGCTAGTGGTTCTACTAAGCGAGTGGAATGCTACAGGTGTGGTGGTGCGCATTACGCAAATGACTGTAAGTTTAAAGAAACAGTCTGCCATGGGTGTAACAAGAAAGGACATTTATTAAAGAAATGCAGAAGTGCTAAGTCTAAGTCTAAGCCAGCAAAGAAGCCCCACTGGAAGGGAGCTGGCACCCATCATATGAAGGAAGCAGAGTCAGATGAAAGTTGTTCGTTCAACATGTTCAGGGTGGAAGATGATGTGGGGCCACCGGGTCCATATTATGCTACAGTCTCCGTCAACGGGAAGGACATCAAGTTCGAGGTGGACTCGGGAGCTACAGCTTCAGTCATCAGTGAGGAAACCTACAAGAAGACGTGGGGTAAAAACCCTCCACCGCTGCGTTCGTCAACACTCAAGCTGAGGACATACACTGGTCAGCCGATACCTCATGTTGGAGTCCTGCAGGTGGACATCGCAACAGGAGATCAAAGGTCGGAGGGGAGACTGGTGGTGGCAAAAGGGAGTGGTCCTAGCCTTTTGGGAAGGGATTGGTTGCACAAAATAAAACTGAACTGGCATGAGATTAAGTATGTACAGACAACAGAAAGTATTTTGCATAAGTACAAGGAGGTGTTTAAAGATGAACTGGGGGCTCTTAAAGGTGTAAATGTAAAGTTACATGTTGACCCAGATGCTAAGCCAAGATTCTTTAAGCCAAGGGTAGTACCCTATGCTATGAAACAAAAGGTGGAAGAAGAACTGGATCGGTTGCAAAGTTTGGGCGTCATTGAACCTGTCCAGTTTTCAAAATGGGCAGCTCCCATTGTTCCTGTTATGAAACCTGATAAGTCAGTGAGAATCTGTGGCGA
The DNA here is from genome assembly GCA_006937985.1 of Aphyosemion australe. Taxonomy (NCBI): domain Eukaryota; kingdom Metazoa; phylum Chordata; class Actinopteri; order Cyprinodontiformes; family Nothobranchiidae; genus Aphyosemion; species Aphyosemion australe. Next base: position 1,685,364 of record SSNS01000054.1, read on the forward strand.
TTATAAGCTCACAGTGAACCAGGTTTCAAAGTTGGAGGAGTATCCTCTACCGAGAGCTGACGATTTGTTTGCCACGTTAGCAGGGGGGAAAGCGTTCACAAAGTTAGACATGAGTCATGCCTATCAGCAGCTTTTGCTGGATGAGGAGTCTAAGGAGTATGTTACGATAAACACACACAAAGGGTTGTTTAAGTACAACAGGTTGGTTTTTGGTGTAGCATCTAGTCCTGCTATTTTTCAAAGAACAATGGATAGCCTACTGCAAGGTATTCCACATGTGGCAGTATATCTAGATGATATCCTGATTACAGGTACCACTGAAGAAGAACATTTAAGCAACTTGGAAAAGGTGTTACAAAGATTTGCTGAAACAGGACTACGTTTAAAAAGGGACAAATGTGAGTTTATGGCTCAAAGTGTGACCTATTTGGGACATAAGATAAGTGCAGAAGGTCTGTCCCCGGTTGCAGATAAGGTAAGGGCTATCAGAGACGCCCCGAGCCCAAGAAACATCACAGAGCTCAGATCGTTCTTAGGGATGGTGAATTATTATGGAAAGTTTTTGCAGGATCTTTCAAAGGTTCTGGCACCCTTGTACAAACTGCTCCATCATGAAACGGTGTGGCAATGGGGGGTGCAGCAGGAGAAAGCTTTTCAGGAAGTCAAGGAGCTTCTCCACTCAGCTCAGCTTCTTGTTCATTTCGATCCTGATAAAGAGATAACCCTCTCGTGTGACGCCTCGCCTTACGGGGTAGGTGCAGTGATTTCACACATTATGGAAGATGGGTCAGAGAAACCCATTGCTTTTGCTTCGCGCACGTTATCCAAGACAGAGAAAGGTTATTCGCAGCTGGATAAAGAAGGGCTAGCTGTGGTGTTTGCAGTAAAACGTTTCCATCAGTATTTGTATGGTCGTTGTTTTCGGATTTTTACAGACCATAAACCTCTGTTAGGCTTGTTTGGGGAAACTAAAGGTATTCCGCCATTGGCCTCTGCTCGAGTGCAACGCTGGGCTTTAACATTGTCAGCATACCAGTATGTGTTGATGTACAGAGCGGGTAAGGATAACGCCAATGCGGACGCATTGAGTAGGTTGCCGTTGCCGGAGGCACCTACCACGTCACCGGGGTGTCCAGAGACCGTGTTTGTGCTGGAACAGCTGTCAGAAACTCCAGTACAGGCGGCACAGGTTAAACGCTGGATTGACCGGGACCCAGTTCTGTCTAAGGTTAAGACATATATGTTACAGGGTTGGCCTGAGGCCGTGTTGGAAGATGAACTTAAGCCTTATGCTACTCGAAGGGCGGAAATGAGCCTGCAGGATGGTTGCATTTTCTGGGGTATGAGGGTCGTTGTGCCTCCCCCTGGTAGGCAGCGTATTGTGGAGGAGATCCATGAGACGCACCCGGGAGTTTCAAGAATGAAAAGTTTGGCCAGATCGTATGTCTGGTGGCCAAAAATGGATTTAGACCTGGAGGACAGAGTAAAGTCATGTCCTCAATGCCAGTCTCACCAGAAGCTGCCTCCTCCGGCTCCTCTACATCCGTGGGAATGGCCGAGCCGGCCTTGGTCGAGGCTGCATTTGGATTTTGCGGGACCATTCATGGGACAGATGTTGATGGTCCTGGTTGATGCCTATTCTAAATGGATTGAGTGTCACATTATGAGCAACATCACAGCTTGTTCTACAATAGATAAGCTGAGACAGGTTTTTGCTGTTCATGGTTTGCCGGATGTGTTAGTGACAGATAATGGTTCTACTTTCACGAGTGAACTATTTAAGGAGTTCATGGACCAGAATGGCATCAGACACATTCGCACTTCTCCTTTTCATCCATCCTCAAATGGATTGGCTGAGAGAGCGGTTCAGACAGTGAAAGAAGGGTTAAAAAGAATGGTAGGAGATTCTTTGAGTACTAAACTGTCTAGATTCTTGTTTAAGTACCGTTTGACGCCACAAACAACTACAGGAGAGAGACCAGCTGAGTTGTTGTTGGGGCGTAGACCTAAGTCAAAGCTGGATTTGCTACGTCCAGATACAAGGGCGAGAGTAATAGAAAGACAAGAAAAACAGAAAGAAGGTCATGATGTACATGCAAAAGAGAGGAAGTTGGGTCCAGGAGTACAGGTTTTTGTAAGGAACTTCAGTTCCAAATCAAAAGAGTTGTGGTTACCAGGGGTGATCCAAGAACAGACAGGTCCTGTATCTTTTGTTGTTAAATTGGAAACAGGAAGAGTGATTAGACGACATCAGGATCATGTTCGTCTCAGACCAGTTGGGGGTTTAAATGTATCCAACGTACCATTGTCCCATGTTCTGGAACTGTATCCAGCATCTGGGGTGCAGACGGACTCATCTGAGATGGAAGTGGTTCAAAAAGAAAACATGCCCGAGGGGAGTGGACAAGAGGACATCGCTGGGATGTCAACTGAGATGGACGTATCAAAGACAGTTCCAGGGACACCTGAGACAGTGGTACAAGATGAGATACCAGGCATGGTTCGTAGATCTCAACGCACTCGTAAACCGCCAGAGAGACTGAATATGTAAGGTGTTTTGAACTTTATGGGGGAGGAGTGTTGTAACCTGATTTATCCACTAGGGGGAACCATGTACAGAGTCTGGGTATTTGTCATTGGTCTGTTCTGGTCACATGATAGAAGTTTCGAGAAGAAGATGACGAGTCAAGGAGGCAGGCTCAGTCTGTTATGTTCAACGTTTTTGAAGTGCTAAATAAATAGTGCTCGGTTACTGGATCTGTGGTTTTTTTTACTGACTGGAATTACCACATTACCGAACACTCAAGCACCTTTTTTTCCCTTCTAATGGACTGACATAACATACATGAGAGCAGGTTGATCTAATTATAATGAAGGTTAACTGCTTGTCTTCCCTTTCTTTGGTACATATGATATTTCCCCAGCTAGCAGTCGGACCACTGCAGGTGTTTATTACCAATAACCACATGAAGCCCTTGCTGCTGCAGGAAAAAAATCTCTGCAGGTCAGTTTCCAGACTAGTTAATATTTTATCCTGCATATGACATCTATTGATTTTTCATCAGCTCTTATTAATAGACTGGTGTCGCAGCAAACATGCTAATCATCTTATGCATCTTTATAGAAATTGAACTGCCTTTAAAGTTTGGACGGAAACAAAAAGAAATTTAATTGACAAAATTTATCCTATTTATCCCATCCAATATTTCACGCCTATATTTTTTCTTTGGAATTGGGTTTCTGGAGAAACGTTAGGACCGATTGTCGTTGAAAGACATGCATTTGGAGAAATATTTAGTTTGATAATGGCTTCGTGAGCAGGGCAAAGAAAAAAAAAACTTAATTTCTCAACGAACCCTGCTTTAAACAGCTGCAGTGCCTTATTCTTTTTGTGTGCATTTATTATTTTCATTTGCAACGTGAAAGCAAATGTGATATGATAATAAAGGTGCTGACTCAGTAAACACCTAACCCTAAACATTGAACAGATAGCTCAGAGGTCATGAGTTAACCTGACTCAGGGAAGAAGATGTTAGAGGCTGCTCAGTCTTCTGCCTGAAGGAATGAGGGTGAACAGTTAATGAGCTGGGTGGGTGTCGTTATGGGCTTTGCTCTGATTCTATATCTGCTGGTGCATCCTCAGATCTTTGTAGTGATGATAAAAGAGGTAGGAGGTCACAGAAAAGGCTTTGATTTATTTAAAGTTCTTAATGCATTTCAGTTTCTACAAACTGAGGTCATTCAAATAGCTATTTAAAACATGATGCCGCCGTAGGATTTCCACAGGAAATCGGCTTTAACTTGAACAATAAGCATGCTCGTGATCGCTCTAGTGGTTCGTCGCTCACCTCAGACGAGCAACCCTGCCAACGACCCAAAAGCCAGGCTGGGACCGCCAAGCCAGTGCAAAGTGAGCTATTAATGCCTGACGTGTGTTTTGTCATTGCAGCACGACAGGGAAGAAGCTGATCGCTGAGCTCAGGGAGCAGCAGGGGTATAAAGGCTCTGCAACTTGGCAGCGAGCTTCGATCCGTGTGCCAGCACAGCTGTCCGGCAGGCGCCTCATCCAGAGCTGCTCCCAACGTGCGACCGACGACCAATCTATCACCGCAACAGCCAGACGCACAAGGACACAAAGGTGCGAACCCAGTGTGCGGTACTGACAGAGTGCAAGAGCTTTACACATCATAATCTGCTTTTGCAGACTTGCGTAACACAACTCAAACAGCTTGGCTCTGAACAGACGAGGAAACAGAACATTTTGACATCTTTATTGGATTCATGGGTCAGTTTTTAAATTCCAAAGTGACAGAAGCGACAAATTAAGTGTACTTTTATTTGACCCTTGGAAGGACGTCTACACGTGCTATCTAGCTTTCAAAAAAGACTTCAGTTGATTCTGAAGAATGTAATTCAGTCAGCTGTTATTAACTCGTAGGGCGCCAGACCCGCGAGATCTTTTTTTGTTCCAAAGACAAAGAAGGAGAGGAGATTTCTGGAGCAGACGTTTCTCTCTCATGCCAGGTTTTTGTTTACACTTTCATTATATCTCTACTATATTATCTGATGCCTACATCCTGAGTTCAATCTCGCGGTTAGGTTTTAATCTCCTGACGTGCTCGGCTCACTCGCCCTGCTGTCCTGCGACACACAGGGAATCAGAGAGGGCTTATATTACAGCACATGAATCAAGGCAAAATGAAATGCACTCCAGACGCTTTCAGATGGTTTTAATTTATAGCAGAGGCCTGTGGATACAAAAAAATGCATTAAATGTAATCTGATCACTTTATTCAACGCTGGATTTATGAGCAATCAGACTTCGTTCAGCTGAGTGACGTTTTAAAAATAGAAACTCTGATAGATCGTTAATGCTGTAAAATGTTAATAAAATATTAATAATCTTCAAATTTTGATTTGTTGACCAATTAGGGTATATAAAATAAAAGGTTATATATAGAAAAAGCAATGATATTTTACATAAAACACAAAAAATAAGATAATAGCTGTTTATTGTCCGTAAGAATGGGCGAGTTTGATTTTTTTCCAATGCCAATTTTAGCAGAGATTGACTTTCATCATCTCCTCAGTTGTGGTTTGTTTTCCATCGATGTCTCAATTGTAAAAATTATCCCTCGCTCGGTGTCCTCCGAGATCAAATCAATTTGCGAGAGCTGGATATCTGTCATTGGACCAAATCCATTACGGTCAATCCAACACCAGCATTAAGAGGTTCACAGGCATTTACAGTGAAGTGAGGAGACGCATCAAGTTTTAATGCTCAAAGCCACAGAAACCAATGAAGGATTAGTCTGACTCATTACTCAGCATCCGTGCCTCGTGGCGCTTAAAGGAGAAGTGCAAAATGCTGTCAAATAAATATTTTTTTCCTCAAAACACAAGTGATCTGAGGTTGTTTTTTAATCTTTTGCTCTGTTGAGCACATAATGCATGGCCACAAGCAAGAGCATTAGCATACGGTCACACCATTTGTTCCGGCGTGTGTGTGTGTGTGTGTGTGTGTGTATGCAACGAGTCGGGAAGTGCATCCATCAGCAGTTTTGGGTACATGATGAAAAACAAAATGGCCTCTTCCTTCCTTCAACTTTGACCCCTTCCTTCAACTGGTGACACCTGGTTAGTGAGGATGTTCCAGCGAACACAAAATAGCTGGTCTCCTTTAATGTGCAGATGTGTGTGTGGTCGTGTTTTCAAGACTGGATGGGACGGACAGAAGAAAGAATTTTCATGATCTTGAGGATGTGAGGAAGACTTTCTCACCTTTTTAATCAAGCAAAAACCTAACTTTGTTGTTTGCTCTTTTCTCCTCTTGACATAACCTTCATTGTTTTTTTCTTGACTTGGAAGTCTTGCAAACCGAACACAAACCAGTGCAAAACAAAGGCTTCACACAGGACCCACAGAGGACTGAAACCACAGTCTTCAAGGTCAAACAAATAAGCAAAAGAACGTGCAGTTTGAAATCCGAGTCTCTAAACCTGTCTAGATTTATGAACACCATGTTTTTTGTGTTTTTGTCTGAATTTTGCATGTAACCAAAATCATGAACAGCCTCAAGAGCATGAATTCACCGCTAACATGTTTCTCTTCAAGGTGCAAGTCAAGGATTTGAACACATGGGTGGACATGTTGTACTGTCCCTTTGGGTTAAATTGAACCTCTGTTCATTTTATCAGTTAAAAAAGACCAAAGATCGGACGGAAAACACTTCTTTGAGCACTTGTCTTCTGACAGCTTTCTTTATCTTCTCTACCAAAAGCCTCCAACTTCCTGGTTTGTAAAAGCAAACAAACAAGAAAACTTTCACAGATAAAACAAAAACTGAACAATCTGCAAATCTTTTTGTCCGAGATGACGCACACAGATGGAAAATAAAAGCCCAAGGATGATGCAATAATTGTAAGGGATGCTTGTGAAGAATCTTTTCATTCTGTTGTTTCTCCAGCTGCACAGCACCTATCCGAGAGTAATTGCTACTATTGTAGCCCCAGATTGGTATTATAAAAGGCACGTCTAGATGTAAACACAATCTTTAGCAAACAGAAGAACCGCAGCAGAGCAAAATCACAGGCAGCCATGTTTTGACAAGTGCATGATGAGTGTCCACACACTTCTGTTCTTGTTTACAATTAGATAAGCTAACTCTTACCCAGAATTCCTTTCACAGCCTGCTGCCTTGACATCTCTGCCTGCCTCACGGCTCACACGCTCTTCTTTTAATGTGAAGTTCTAAGCACAGTTTTGCAAAACTTTCTTCAGTTAAACAAAGAGAAACTACTACTGTATTCCATTTCTTTGCTTTTTCCGTTGAAAGTGGTGAAATAGTTACAACGGCTTGGCGGCTGGTTCTGGAAGGATCGTGCGGAGGAAAAAAAATGAAAGACTTTCTTTTTTGGATCTTGAAGAAATTATTCACGGCTGTAGTTCAGAGGAGCGCTCATATCATCGGCTGTGACAAGTGTGCGGCTCTAAGCACATCCCTGCCAGCCTGGAACTCAGCGTTGCGTGCTTTCCACAGACACCATTAAGGCTGTGAACTGGGAGAGCGGCCCGTCATCACGCTCGCGGAGGAACAGAGGAACCTCGGTAAGATTTCTGGGATGTTTGGCGGCAGTGAAGTTTGTTTTGAAGGCTCGCCAAAGTGATCTGAAATTTTGGTTTTGCTTTTTTATTTCTTTCGTTTGGAAATTTTCTCTCTGATGTCCTTTGTCTTCAGTCACCTCAGAGTCCGTTCTTTAAAACAAAAAGACTTTCAATGGGTTTTGTACAGTAAATGTGAAACAAACATGTACCAATAGAGTGATTTAAATCCAGTTTTGACATACGTATATTTAAACATTTGTGGGGGGAAGAAGGATCATAGCAGAGAAATCTTTCAAAGAGCACTGTGGTCTTTTTTGGATAATTGCCCTGTCCTCTGTTTTGAGGTCCAGACTAGAAAGGTTTATGCATTCGGAGACAATAACAAAGGAGCTTTGCTTTAGGCCGAGCATGAGGACAATGACACGTCACTCTTGTATACACACATCAGAGAAAGTGATGGGGCCATCTCAGACTACCATAACGACCCAGTACTTCCCTCCCATGCATTTATTGGTGTGTGTGTGTGTGTGCGCCTTTGTACCTTTGGCCTATTATCTGTCTCCGACTAGGCCTCCAGCTATCCACATGAGCTGGGGAGCTGAAGTTGGGTTCAACGACAGACCTACTGATGTCTGATGGGGAAAATAAGGGTTCAAACAAACCCAGCCTATGAATTATGGGATCAAACTTGCTCAGAGCGGTGTCTAAATAAGCCTGGTTACATATGCAGAGTCCCCCTCAAGCCCAGAGCATGCACACCAGCCTAAAGACGATGGCGACGTCCCTAACACACACAAGAGAATTTTTTAAGGTGCTTTAATTTTTTTTAAATATAGGTTCGTACCAATGGACGGCAATAAAACCTCAAACAAACACCCTCCCCTCACCTTTCCATTGGTGTGCTTCAGTTCATCAAACTCAAATTCACCTTTATCTTTAAATGAGAGGGAAGTGCTGCTGCTTTCTGACAGGTTATTATTGATTCTTTTCAATGTGCTGTCAAAACCAGAGCTGGCAAATTGCGGGGCTGGTCTTAGCGTGATGTTCCATCCTGCATGGAAGGTCACCAGCTGACCACTCAAACATCTGGCTTTAAAGGGCATTTCAGTTTTGACAGTGACAGCGTTAGAGAGAGGCCAGGGTCAAAAGCAAACAAGTCTTTCTGTCAGGAATGTAACCAGATAATGAAATCTTCTCTGCCCTTGATTAGACCCTCAAAAACTCAGTATTTTAACACGCCATGGATGTATAATATGAGCAAAAACATTACGATTTTATTAGTAAACTGGAGTTAGTACTAATAATCTTGTGTAGGAAATAGTTTAAATTGTTTTATTTCTAAACTGTTTGCTTCTGTGCAGAGAATCACAAAATATCCAGTTTTTATGTTTATGATTATTAAAAATTGCATTTTGATTCAAATCATAACAACATAGCTTGGTATCAGTAAAAGTATTTCATATCAGCTGTGTAGCACCATGGAGGAGTGGTGAGAATATGGGCTTCCTTTACATGCCATAGGGGTGTGTGCTGGCAAGAATATGGTGATACAATATATATCACAATACAGAGGAGACGATACAATATATTGCGATATTAAAAGCCAGACAATATTTGTGATTTTTAAGACTTAAATACCTTTGGAAAACTCAGGTAAGTTGCTTCCAAGACACATCCAGTTGTTCTGTCAGAATGAAGGCAGTAAAACCTGCTGCCACCTATCAGTCGGAGTTTGAATTGCACCACAAAAAAGACAAATTTATTAAATGTTTGCATGTACATCCTCAATAAAATAATTGTTTTCAAATATCGATTCATCATCATAGCATGAAATATTGTGATATTTGGTATTTTGTTACATCCCTAAAGCCTGGGACACACAGGAGACAGACTTTACAACAGACGTTACGCAAATAAAACTTGCCAAAAACAAGTTTTTGTGTGGTAAACAATCTCAAATTTGGAGACACAAAGTGCTTCAAGTCTCTGTGTTCTTTGCATGTACGCGTGACCTATTGTTTATGAAAATCACTTATCAGAAAGCAGATTTCAGACTCGCTGCCCCGGCAGAAACTGATGAACCTGTGAACCCACAAACCTTGAAATGGAGATCTAAGAGCTGCTGAGGAGTGATGGCAGCTGTCATAGCTCTGTGATAAAGTCAAACAAAAGAAGGGAGACAGCAGAGAAAAGAAAGAGAAGAAGAAGAAGAAGAAGGAGCAACTTCAACACTTTTGTGTAGGAGGATTTTTTTTTAAGATAGGGCTGACGGGGGTGGAGATATGTGCTGAATTTTACTAGTCAGCACAAAATATGTTGGATTGAGAAATAAAAAAAAGCAGTGAGTGACCACATGAAACACAAGTGTGCTGCGGGGGATTCTGCTTCTTTTGTTTAGATGCTAATATGTTGCTGTGATTGCAATATGGAATGAAGGGGTCCTCCTCTGCCTTTGATGCACATTATCCCTCTGAATCTTTTTTTTTCCACCAGCCTGGCACAACAGGAATAGTATCCCTTGGAGAGTAAATGAGGCCCTTTTGTTGCAGGGTGACCTGCAGGCGCTGTGCAGCTTTTAACATAAGCATATGTGTAATATCCAACATTGTTGCTTTCTTCTTTTGAGCACAAGAAATGAGCCCTTAATGCTCAGCGTGCAGCGCTGTGCACTTCTCAAAGGTCTCAGATGGACAGAGAATATTACAATTCAGGTTTATGTCTTCCCATGTATTCATATTTAATGCCAAACCAGGGTTATTCTCAGAACGTCGCCTTCTACACGTTCAGAATGTCTCATGAGTGACCTGATCATGTCCTCGGTGTAAAACGAGCCTGCCTGCCACACATCGGGTCACTTTTATTTTTTTTATTTTTTTTTTTTGTGAGCTCTGCTATGTTAAGGGTGTGTGGGCAAACCGAAGTGAGACCTGGAGCAGGAAATGGACAGGAGGGGATCAGAATGAGTGATGGAGAGTCAAGAGTTTGACTTGGAAAAAAGGAAAACACCTAACTAAGACTGAGGACCTTCTCGGGTTTCATTTTAATAGCACAGGACCATTTTTCTCCCTTTCGTCTGAGAACACGCCTGGCCATTAGGGCCTCCCGGTAGAATGTGTAAACCTTCTGCTATTAAAACCACAATTTGCACTGTCAGCTCCTGTGAGCCAAATCTATGACCACACCACAGCCCATCCCCCTGTTTTGTACAACTCAAATCCCCCTTTTTTAGCCTTTTGTAACAACTTTCAGGCCACAATAACCATCATCAGTTAAAGGTAGTGGGTCCATTACGCTTCCCCTGTTCACACAGCCTGCATTAAGCTAATATTGTCTATTCCCAGAGTGGCCCAGCCCTTCACACACCCCATCAATTATTAATCTCCCTGCTCACAGCTAATGTTTGCTTTGAATTATTTAAACATATCTTCATTTATCAATAAACATAAATGTTAAACAAAGAATGCTGATGAGCTCTGTAAAAAAAGTTGATGAGATTACAGCGATGGGAGGTGATTTATGGATGTCATATTCAATGGTAATGTGGTTTTTTTTAAGGGAAAGGGTGTTTATAAGGGTAGAAACAGAGGGTTGGACAGTTTGTGTACAGCTCTTCAGCCAAGGGGAAACACCACGTTATGTACACATTTAAAAGACAAGTTTGGTTTTAGATGTTTTAATGAATGGATTCTTTCATGAGACCGAAAAGACTACAAATCTGAGATATTTGCTGGTGTTGAAAGCTCTTACATATTAGTCCAGTCCTCCCCAGGGGGCCATTACAGTTCAATACCCCTGCAGTGAGAACAAAATGAACCCGTCTCTGAGATGTCCAACCTGTTAAAGGGAGAGTCGAGCAGACGTGAGCACCACCTCTCTGGTGGTTTTGTTGCTGTGAATGAGGGGTTTATCCCGCCGCAGCCTTCTGACTAATGAGGGAAAACAGGCAAACAGCACGTTCCTGCTTAAGCTAACACATTTGGATGTTTTGGATGGAGGCAGGAATGAAACAAGACCTAAAGGGTGTGAAAACCTCAGCTTAGGTCTGCCTGGCAAACAGATATCACTCAAGAAACCCGTGCCAAATTTACCCTGGAATGCTGGGAATTCTGTGCCACCGTGCCCCGCAGCAGACAAAATGGCTTGGGAGATAGAATTTATGTTGGACAAAGGAGGAGTGAGCGTCTTATATGTGGAGTGGGTGAGATTGATTCACCGCCAAAATACCCAAAACAATCCTAAATCCACCTGTTCTTATCCAAACTGTTTGAATCAACAGATTTAGTTTCTCGGAACTCAAAGAATGCCTAAATGGGAGACAGAACACCCATTTCTTGGGATCCCTCAGGGTATACGTCCACATGTACTTTTAGATCCATCACAGACTAAATTTCAAAATTTGATGCCACCCTTGGAGAACCTTACCCCAGCCCAATCCCCCCCCACACACACACACACACTCCTGCGCCGTGTCCCCCGTGTTGGGTAAACAAGGCGGAACCCTCGTCAACGTGGTTAAGCTGGTGGCTCGTGACAGAATGCTGAATGAGTGATTTAAGGTTTCAAGTGAGCAGCTTTCACAGTTAATTAACCCGCTGATGGTTGTGCATTTGCGGAGAGGATCACATGATTCATGGGAGAAAGCCCTCTTCATACACGTCGCCGTTTCAAGTTAAGGCGTTACTGTGACTCTGATCACTCATTTGTGTCTTTGCTGGTTCTGGAGGTTGAGTCTTCTCTTTTCTGCACACTTCAAACATAAGGGTTTGTAGCACTGCAAGGGCTTTGCTCAATCAACATCAAGCTTAAAGAGTTTAGATAGAGGAGGTGGGTCTGGGGAGCTTGATAAATAGACAGATTCTTAAAATTTGAATAACTTGAGTTAAATTTGACTTTCAAAGCAACATTTGAGATCTTTTGAGGTTTTTTCTGAGAAAGGTTATGAAAAAGTAATAGTTCATCTGTTGTATAGCTCTTTGATGGTTTTGATTTGCTTGGAAATTGATTCGTTATGTCTAAATGACAAACTAGAGACGTTTTCGCATCTTATTTCACTAACATCTGCTATTTCTTGGCCGTTCGTGCAAACACTATTTCATAAGATTTTGGACTGCTGTCACTTTCACTTTACATGGTTAATTTGGCAGAAATATTATAATATTCTTGTTGGAAGGCCCCAGGTAACAAGAAAAGCTACATCTACTTGCTACTGTTGGTTTTTGCAAATTTCTGTACAATTCAACATAATTGTGTAATTCAAAATGACAATGTAAAGGTTTTTTAAAAAGCGTGAGCATGAACTAGTGCAACACTTGAGCTCAGATTTGATTTTTAAAGGTCAAGTTCACTGAGAAACGTATAATGCTTCTTTTTGAAATTTTATCAGTCAGTCTGAGTTTAACATGCAGACTGAATGTGAAAATAGTCTTCTTTCCCTTTTCTGGGGAAACGCTCAGATAAGAAAAACCAGTCAATGCTACATCACACTGTAAATTAGCATTCATGGACACACCCATTTTGGCCTACGACCGGGAAAGGGTTGTCCAGGAGACAGCAGAGCACTTCTTGGTTAGCAGAAGCTAACCATTAGCATTAGCAACTCCACAACATGGCAGAACTCCTTCAGGCTTGTGTTATTTGTGGAGATAAAGCATCAAAGTTGCAGAGCGAATGGAGGCAATGGAAGAGTCATGTTAGCCAATCAGAGGTGAGACATTTGCATATAATGAATTTTAATGAGTAAGACTCCAAATCCTGCCAGTTTCTGCCCTCCATTCCTTCAACTAATTTCAACTTCCTGAAACAGGAGCACCAGGGCTTATTTCTCTCAACAAAAAATGACTCACAAGCCATCGATTCATACCTGAGACCACAGCAGATTTATTGAAATAACAAGTGTAGGCCTTCTTTAATAGCAGAAAAGTACTTTGGCTCTGTTCAGATTAGCCGTTAAACGTGCTAATCTGGTCAGATTTGAACTCTTCCTTTTCAAAATCCAAGAGTTTGTTGATTTTTTTGTCATCTTTCAGCAGAATCCTACTTCAAGAATACATTCTTTTGTGAAAGGCCTTGTTTAGTCACTCAAAAAGATACCAGCAACTCTTTCACCGCTGTACTTTTCCTAGCGGATTTAGACGTCAAGCTGCAATTAAATATGAGGTAATCGATCCTGATGCGCATTTTCCAAAATACTCGCCACTCGAGCTGGGAGGCCTGGAACTCTGAGGGTGGATTTGTGCCCGCTGCTTTAGGAGAACGACACTTTTGAACGTTGAAACATTAACGGTCTTCAATGCTTTCACACTCTTCCCCAGGTTTCTTCAGAAACTTAATCCCCCGGTGTGCTGAAAGCTGGGTCCTCACCTGTTAGCGCTGCTCACTGGGGTCACTGAGCATTTCGCTCTAGTTTACCACCCAAGCAGCTACGTATTTCAGCTGAAGTTCATGTCTCTTTATAATTACAGATTATGTGAGCCCTATTATTAGCAGCTGACTATTCAAACTGATGCAGTGGGTCTGCCTTTACCTATCTGAGGGGGGTGGAATTAGCTTTTTTGATCAAATTCCACAAAACCACCTTCCACCATTTGCTCCAAATACAACTGCAACCGATTTATCTACGTGTGGATAGCATACAATCTGCATAAATGGAGTAATTGTCCTCCAAGATCAAGCTTTACGCTCTCATTTGTGCAGCAGTGATATAAAAAATGTGACTAATTTCCATCCTCCCTAAGGCTAGTCAGGAAAACAATTTCCGTGTAAGGGCAAAAGCTCCCACAAAAGCAAATAAGAACATGTAAGTCATTATTGACTCTTAGCCTTTTTTAACTACTCTCCCCAGAAAACTATTACTGTCTGTTTGTGTATGCAGCTCCAGGTTATTCCAGGTCGCTGTTTGATTAGTTCATGTATTTTGTCTGTAAATTATACAATCAGAGGTGACATTGATATGGATTGTAGGGTAATTGGAAAACCACATAAATCAGCTCTTTTCTATTTATCTAATTGAGTTTTGTTATATGCATGTTACATTAAAATGGTTTGATATATAAAAACAATTTAATTGAAACTGATGGCATATTTTTGTTATTTATGGACAAAAGACTTCAAATATTGAGTGAATGTTTAAAAAAAAAAGTAAAATAGATAGTGCTCTTCTGCTTCGCAGCACTTAATGATGCAGCTATCTTCCGGGGCATTCTGGGATGCTTTTAGGACATGCATGGAGAAAACAAGGGTGAGTGTATTACCAGAAAGAGATAAATCTATCTCATTAATCCCCTACTCTCCCAGGCTGGGAGGCAGAAGCAGTACTACACGCTTGGATCTTTCACAAAGAAGGGCCGAGAGGAGGGATGGGAGGTGGGGGGAGGAACTGTGGTGTCAATCTGAGCATCATTAGACTTTACAGTGATGGCGAGAGGAAGAAAGGGATTACGGAGACGTGGCTTTCACAATAAAATGATCAATGATGTCATTTCAAATACGCCGTTATCTTTTTTTATGTGAGGCAACGCAGTGAGAAATCCACTCAAGAACATTTTAAAATAAACAAAAAATTACAGCAATGAAGAAATATGCATTTGTTTTTCTAATTAAATCCAAATCAGCCAAACTGTTTGCTGATGAAACCACTTTTCTCTTCTATCCTTTCACACTGGTGATGGTCAGGTCATTACCAGTAAATTCAATTGATTTCAGTCAAAAATGTCATTGATTTTCCCCCATTGGTACTGGCCGAGGAGTCCATAAAACAGATAAAGAGGTCATAACCATTTTACCAGCCTGTAGAATTCCACAGAAAGATTTAAAGGGTCATGAAAGCCTGCAAGAGGCCGAAGAAATTACAAAAGGATGCAGCACTAAGAAGAAAAGCGCAGTTTACTTGAAGCTGGAATTTTAAAATCTTTCTTTTGACAACAAACCTTCAAAGAGTAAAGGGTCACCAAGCTTCATGTTTGAGTTGGAGCTTTCTGTTCAGCTTCACTTCTTATTTGTTTGTATGTTTGTTTTCAGTGCCTTTAAAAAGCAAAATCCTGCACCTTCACATACCTCTACATAATTCCATGTGTTTGTTATAGGATTCACACGTGCATCATGCATTAATGACTGTACATGCACCTACACACGTTTTAAAGGAATCTTTAACAGTCATCTGTGTTTCTATGATTTTTTTTGTAGTATGTTTACAGCAATGACTTCACCCTCCACACCGTCACCTATAGGTTACTGAAGAGCTTAATTGAAGCCCAGCGGGCGGTTCCCACCACCACTATTTTGACCATCCATCCATTCAAATGTCCATCATTCATCATCCATCCATCTATCCATCCATCCATCCATCCATCCATTCACTCATCCAATCTGAGTGTAGAAGTCACAGGTCCAGAGGGGATATCCCTCTTCCCAGTGACACTTTCCAGCTTACTCTGGGGGATCCTAAAGTAATCTCAGTCCAGAGAAGATCAACAATTTCTCCATTCAAGTTATGTCTCCCCTGATTTCTCCTTCCAATAAAAAGGCACACCGAGACATGCCTGAACTTCCTCAGCTTAAATTTTTTTGATGTGGAGGAGCAGTGGCTCTACACAGAGCTCCACTCAGACGATGGAGCTTCTCTCTAACAATGAGCACGGCTACCCAAAGAAGGACTCTCGTTTCAGCCACCTGAATCTGGAGTTATGCATTTTTGTTTTGTCTTTGAATTCTCAGTCTTGTGTTTTAGTCTTAAAACTTGAGAATTCACGAACAGATGTGGGAATTAAATACATTTTTCTTGGTTTGGATGAAAACCTTGGATAGCTCTGGTGCTCATCGATGTACTTTTCGGTGTTTGCATTTTTAGGTAAACAAAGTTTAGCATCTGCATTTTATTTTATTCAAGTTTTGTCTAATTTGACAAAATTATGGAACTGATTTAGGTGACTTGAAAATATCTTTTACTGTAAATATGTAGGAATTTATTTGAGTAGTAGTTAAAATGTCATAAAATGATAATAAAGTGTTTTTTTTCTAACTTTCTTGAGCGCACAGATAACTTTTAGAGAATGTGTCTGAGTAGCTGTTTGTTTACAGACAGAAGGGTCAGCTAGCGAGAGCAGATGAGATTCCGACAGACAAAGAACAATTACTAATTTATTTCTGACTTTTCCCAGAGCTGAAAAGGCTGCGTCTGGAGGTCCAGGCTGGATTTCAGTCCTGTCAACTTTTTATTCCACCTGTCAGAAAGCTAACTGATTTACAAGTGCTTGTTTGCTCCTCCTGCTCCGGCCGTGGCGAGCTGTGTGGTAGAAAGGGAAAGGGTGCAGATTTTGAAGACACCCCCCCTTCACACACACACACACACACACATTCCTTCACACCCTCCCGTACCTTTTCCTCATCTTACTCCTCCTGAGATATAATTTACTTCCATAAAGAAACGGAGAGGAAACATAATGAGTGATGGACATGAGCATCTTGGGTATAAACACCTGTCTATTTAAAGAAAGATGAAATGTTATATTCCAAATGAAAAGATCCCAAACTCTGTTTTCATGCAATCATTTCAATTATTACGGCTGGGAAAATTGGGAATGTTTTACAACAATGGCTGATTTCTGTTCTTCTCTGGAGGGTTTCTCAGTCTTTAGCATTAAAATATTGGATTAATTGCAAAACATCATCGTCATCATCAAATAAACTCAAACTGATGTGTGATTTAAAAAAGATGACTTTTGACTTTTTTTTACCGATTCTCCAACTGTAACCATTCCTATCCAGTGTACACATTCAGCTAACCACATAATAGCCTGAGATTATACCTCACAAAGCCATGAAAATAAATGTGCCTTTCTGCAGAGGTTGCTGAGGTTTGAGGGCATCTGTGTTGTGGACATGCATGAAAGGTTTTGCCTTCATTTTCATGATTTGACAGGAAGTGGTGAGAATTTCTTAGTCTTCTATAAAAAAATGCATCTCAACAGAGCTCATGTGGTGAATTATGAAACAGAGTTATATTTTTAAACTACGCTGACATCATCAGGTTTAACTGAATGAAGAATTGTTGTGTGATTTTTATTCTATACAGCAGGTTAGGGTTAGGGTTGGTTAACCCAAAGGGTTTCCCACAATTTTGTCTGTGGATATAGGTTATGAGGTTATTAAGATTATATTTATATAGCAGTTGTGGCTCTGTATGTCTGTATAAAGTTTTTAATTAATCACTTTTAATGTGTGTATGTGAGTAGAAGTTGTAGTTGGGGGTCCTAGGCAAGAGGGTCCACAAGGACAAAGGTTGGGAACCCCTGGTATACAGAATAAAACAGTACAGTATACATAATAATCACAACAATATGTTTTAGATTCATGATAAAAAAATCAACAAGGTCATTAAAATGATCCTGACCTCATCTAGAACAGAAAACACCACCAAAAGATTAATATTTAGCATAATATTAATAATGATCATGCAAAATACTAGGCTTTTTTTCAAATTGATATTTTTCAGTATTTTCTGCCACAGAAATATATGTAACCTCAAAGATTCAAAATGAAATTGGTGCCATGGCTGCAGCAGTAAAAGACATTAAGGATCATTATTGTGGAGAAATGTACGCCCTTTAGAAGTTTGGAGGGATGATGGTGGTATATTATTATAAAATAACACACATAATAAGTTCAGACAACTTAGAAAATACTTTTAACATGCTTAACATGTTTTGCCTTAAAATAAATACAATTTTCTTGCCAGAAGTAATAATCCAATATTAATCCGTGATACACAAGGAATGCACAGCTCTAACTTTATTCTGAAAGTTCAATTCTTAATGTCACTTTTATTTTGTCAAGAATACCTGGTGTTACAGAGCAACATAGAAGATGAAGCTTTTATTTAAAGTGTTATTAAGTATTATTTAATATTATTAAATACACCTCTTCTGTGAAATTTCCCATCTAGCTTTTGTTTCTAAATTTAAAATTGTATTTCTTTAGGCTAATAATTTATTGTAAGGCCTAAAATAAGAAACGCTGTGGTAATTGGAATAACTTTGAGTGAATTTCTTCAGCCCACTCCTTCAAATCCAAGTTATGTGTTCATTAAATTCAACTCCAGAATATTTGCTGTGTTTGATTTGAGTGAAACAAGATAATCAGAGGTTATTGTAATTTCATTTTAATTGTTGAATTTTAACAAACTAATTTATGTTTGATTATAAATGACTTTTTCCCTTGTTGATCAAATCTTGGGCCACCATAATAAGTTTGATCTATCTCCTAAAATCGACACGTTGACAGAACATAATGTCATGTATCTCTTGTGTCTAAAACTGATTCTCAAACAAAATGTTTTCATCTGATTCGACTTTTTAACGTTCAGTATTTTAAATCATCCAATCCAGGCGCACGTTGGACTGGACTGGAAATCCTAAACATGCCTCATAAACAGATGACTCGTCTAACAGAGGCTCATTTGTTGCCTGTGATGTGTCCACCGATTGAAACGAGCACCGCCTGAGGGTGGAGTCCACGTCTCTCCCCTCTCCGTCAAACAGTGAGGAACCTGCACAGGGGAACTTTAGAACGAATCTTTGTTTTGGTCGACTCTCCTCCTCTAGCTCTTCTGTCATCCTTTGATCACGTCAGGCTTCTTGTTCGCTCTCTGTCTGGCCTCGTGACGGGGGAGAGGAGACGCATTGAGGAGGGAGACAAAAGTATCATGTCGTCCTTTTACCCCCGCGGGGTCATTCCTACTCTCACTGCTAGTCGTCCCCGTTCCTCCTCCTCCTCCAGATCCACAATCAGGTGACAGGAGGTAAGAAAATACATCTGGTAGATATCAGATTCTTCTAACCAACATCGGGGTCCAGAAAGTACCAACATTCATTTTATTATTAAAAATAGATGAATTTCAACATCAAATCTCCTCATGATGCACTTTTTTACTCACTGTTTTAGTCCTCGGTTTTATTTTAAGCATGCCATTGATTTCTGCGTTTATCTCAGACATGTCCATACATCTTCCCCACTCTTGTCTTCTCCCCGACTTGCTTTTAAAGCCTCGGTCCAAACACAGGAAGTGTCAGCGCTCTGCTGTGCATTCGGCGCCGCTGCCCGACTTTAAATGCCCCCCGAACTCTGTCAATAATATTGATGTACTCCACGGGCATTTTTGAGTGATCCTGCTGTCACGGAGACATAATGACAGCCGGCGGAGGCCTGATTGGATCTGCACTACAGCAAGGTTGGCCGGCGCACAGCCAAGCATTGATAAAGTGTCACGGACTTCAGTGCTTTGATTAGCCCTTCGACTAATGCCACGCTAAGCAGAAACATTACTCTGCCCCTGCTAGCTGTGCAGCCAGAGGAGGGGAGGAATGGCTGAGGGAAAGAGAGAAAATATACTCTACAGGGAAATTAACCAATGTGGATGAAATGGTGTACCAAGGAAATTCTTGGATAAATTAACAACGCAATTACATTACATGACACGCTGCAAGATGGATGAGGAAAACTTGGCTAGTATTGTGTTCTGTTTTCCAAATTGCAATTTATTTGAGGGCTCTAATGGATGCCGTATTAAAACATGTTGGGCTGCGGTCAGATTTCATTGTGTGTCACCCAGATGTGATTGATGACCCTCTTCTTCCCCGCCTATCGACCCCCACACCCACCCATGTCCTCTCCTGGAACCCTTTTTACTTCTCCTGCATTCCCTTCCTCGTTGCACTCTCTGCACATTCGCTGGGAATTTTAAATATTTGCAAAGGATCCAGGAGGATTCCATTGATTTTCTTATCTCTTAATTTCCTTGCTTGCTCCTGCAATGAGGCGATAAATTCCGGGCTGCTTGCATGCTGCATACTCCCCAAGCTTTCTCTGTTCTCTCGCTCATTGTAAAATTCTATCAAATGCCATTTCCTGGAACGCCGACCTCTCATCATATCCCTCTGATCTTCCTTTGCCTTTTCATCTGCTTTTGTTCCAGTTGCAACGATAGCTTCGGCTATCCTTGAAGAGGGAAAAAAATGTAATCAAAAGTATTTTTATTGCTGTAGCAAATGCATTAGTGCCAATGGGACATCTGGAAATCATCCACTATGAACATGTTCACTTATTGCAAAATCATAGTGATCTTTTTTCAATTTATAATTACTCAAAGGACAGCAAAAACCACATGCCATCTTCTTTGAACTTTTCAAGATAGTTTTCTCTAATTGACCTGAACATATGTTTCTATCTCACTCTGAGCCATCAGATCATGTCAACATTATTCAGGCAGAATTGCTGCACTGACGGGACACATATTTCACTTAGCTGAAATTGCTTTCTTGTAGTCGGTCTGTATTACACTCTCGGACTCTGAAAGAGAAGAAAGCTGCATGGGGGAGAAGATGTTCCAACAAAATGCAAAGAACATTGAACGTTGATGGAATAAAGTATTTTTTTCCAGCTAATAAAACTGTCTAAATCAGGGGTGTCTAAACTTTTTCAAATGCTGGCCAAAAAAATCTGTGTTGAAAAAAGTTTGATTTTTTTTATTAGAAACCCAAAAAGTATTTTGTTGTGATGTTTTAAATTGCTTACCAACACATTAAAGATGAACTATTTTAATGGAAATAAAGAAATATTTGCTTTTTGCTGAAAAGAATCTGTAAATTTGTACATCCAAGACTAAAGCAAATTTTGTACCTGAAAGCTGAGGACCGTAGCGTGACATTATTAGCTAACCCTAACCCTAACCCTAAGCATGCCCATCTACTTCCGGTGCATGGATCCTCTACTGCCAAAAAAAAATAAAAATGAATGGGTATCTATGAGCTGATAAAAGTTATTTTCTGATCTCGTTTGATATGTGCCATGGATTTAACATATGATGTCCGTGACACATTTTGATGCCAAGAAAGCGCT
Organism: Aphyosemion australe; assembly: GCA_006937985.1. Lineage (NCBI taxonomy): Eukaryota > Metazoa > Chordata > Actinopteri > Cyprinodontiformes > Nothobranchiidae > Aphyosemion > Aphyosemion australe. The sequence continues at coordinate 1,706,358 of SSNS01000054.1, forward strand.
TATATTCAACAGGCGGCAAAAGTTATTTTAGGTTTTGTGTGAAAATACGTAGAGGACTCCAACTGCTCGCCTCACCAAATTGACGTAATCCAACCAGACAAGGAAAAGAGGAGAAAAAAGATGTCTGTGAGTTTAGCGAGCGTCGCATCCTTCTTCCAGGAGGAAAAGAGCATTAAACGTGGAGAAAACCACAATAAATCTGGCCATATAGAAAGTGGTAGCTACGCCGGGGAGAAGAGATTCTGTTGTGACATCAAGACTCAGAGGTCTCATGTCCAGACAAGATGTGGAGAAACTCAATCATGTGTTCATCTCCAGCAAGCTGGACTATTGCAATGGTCTTCTGTCTGGTCTTCCCAAAAAAGCTGGGAAACAACTGCAGCTTATTCAGAAAGCTGCTTAACAAAAACAAAAATAACAGAGCACATCACTCCTGATGGTAGATCTCTACTGGTTACCAGTAAACTACAGAATCCATTTCAAAGTGCTTCTACTAGTTTATAAATCACTCTGGTATAAATGGCATGGGGTGAAAATGCATGTCAGATCTCCTTAAAGCATATACACCTAGCAGGGCTCTGAGATCAGTAGAGAGCAGTCAGCTGGTAGAACCCCGGGTCAGAACCATACAGGGTTAATTTCCTCTGTGTATGAAAAGTGCTATACAAATAAAGCTGCCTTGCCTAATTACTTCTAATTTGTCGTTTGATTTAATTGATGGGCACATACTCTGTCTTTAAGGGATTTCTATGTTTTATTTAGGGTCAACTGGATGGAAACACGAGAACTCAATCCTTTAACATCGGACTTTTGAGAGTGAGGATTTTTCCGCTCTCTCCTGGAGAGAAGTGGTTACTGCAAGTGGTTGCTTACAAAATTGCTAAAATTTATCTAAATTGTCTATTTCTATTTTGTAATTTTAAAATTCAATCTGGTATTACAACCTGAGTGCAGAATAGAAAAATAGCAGAAAGCAACCACATGCAATCATGCAACTTTCTGCCTCGTGAGCTTTAAACTCTGGTATGTAAAACATCTGCTAAGCAACACCACTGTTTTCTTCTCCTTTACTATTTATTTGCTTATTTCCAAATCTTTGTGGCTTTGAGGGAAATTCAGCGCGACTCTCTCTTTTCCTAGGTCCCAAAAACAAAAAGCGAGCGGGGAGGGAGGTTTTATTTTTCTGGCCATCACATGGCTTTTAGAGGGTTTGTCTAAACAGAGTTCGGGGTCTGTAAATAGCAAAGCTTATCTTGCCATCGAGGCCTCCAGATGGCTGCTGAGACAGACCACCTGCTATGGAAATGCCTGTGCTGCGAGGGCCGGGTGAACTTATTCAGCCTCTCCTCCATACATGCAAACACGTTTTTACAGCTGACATGACTGAAGGAAGGATGAGAAGAAACCCTCTGTACATTTTCCCTTTTGAGTCCAGCGCCAAGGGGACTTCCCATCTTCCTCCTCCCTTTCCCTCACACACTGACCCCCCAATAACTCTCCCCAGATTTTGTCTGCAGAACAAATCGCTGGACAGGGAGGGCTTTCCTGCAGGTCCAGATCTATCATGTGAAAAGATGACACATCTTTTGAGGAAACAGGGCAAAAGGGAGAAGAGGCGGTTTCATGGAAGACAACATAAACAGGAGTGTTTTCACATGATGGTTGCCAGTGGCGCATGCACGCACACACACACACACACACACACACACTCATGGAAGGAAAAAAAAGTAACAGAGAGGAAAAGAATAATTGCTTACAATACAAAATCTTTGAATGACAGCCTGGAGACCTAAAGCAGCTCTCCAGTTTTTACAGCATCTATGAGTGAATGCAAAACAATGCATTACAGCTTGTGTGACAACTCAAGTAAACACTTTTTTTCCTTTTTTCATCCATGGCTAAACATCCACGGTAAACAGATATCAAATATTCATTGAGAGTATTTGTATATTTGAGAGGAAAGAAAATTGATTTTTCCACCTTATAGTGTTTTTTTTTAATAGCAAACTCATCCGACACCAAATGACCCAATTGTCTGTTTTGACACTTGACTATGATCGATAGAGTCTTAGGATTGTGGTTAAACCCATGCTCCCTTCGCCACAACCCTTTAAAATTATGCACCACTGTACATCAAAACAACCAACACAATCCAAGGCTCTTCACCCAACATGACAACACTGACCACAACAATGGCTCCTGCTCTTTGATGGGAAAATGCTCAAGCTGTTGGGTCTTTTTTTCTCTCAGGCAGCCAGTTCTGTGTGACACATGCTTGAAGTCGTGGAGTGGGAGAGCAACATTTGGGGCATTGGCGGTGCGCACCACCCCAGAAGAGAGGCGGCCATATTGGCAGCACTTGTTGTTGGAGACACATGTGCAGAATCAGACACAGTGTTTGATCAGGGAAGAGTTTTTGACCTTAATGGAGAGAGAGGATGAACACGCAGCAGCACTGTGGGGTTTTGGACTGGCACAGTGCTGCAGAGCTATTTGAAGTATGTTGGATTAGAACCATTCATTTGCCTGTCAGAAAGATGTTTGCTAATATGCAATCTTGCTGATCATATTGGTAGGAAAAAGGCTGCTGCAGGAACGTGTAGAAAGTTTATTTGCAATAATTTTTTATTACGTTAAGCGAGCATCTTCTTAGGTTGCAACGTTTGGAGACAAACTGTAAACATTTTCTAACATAATCCACTTATAAACATTTTGATTGAGAGTGGGCACATTCCATTTGAAAGTAACTCTGCTTGTTAGCACAACCAGCGCGCACTAGCCTTATGACTGCAATGGAGCCCTCGACAATGCACCTGCTTTCCCTATTTGCCATGAAATGGGCACGTCTCAAAATGTATGTTTGGTTTCTAGATTTGCTTGCATAGCAGTGCTTTTGTGTTGCTGGAATTTTAAATAAATGTAAAAAGTTTGCACAACCAATCACCTCTCAAAGAGTCACCCCAACCAAAGTGTAACCCCTACCGCACACTGGAAGCATCGCAGCGCGGAACGGCAGCGGAACGTCGCTGCTTCAAATAGAATCTATTATAGTCTATGGGGATGGTTCAAACCAGTCACGGCGCGGCAATTTTCAGAAGCGTCCCAGAAGCGGTGAGCCACGCCGCTAAAGATAGGATTGAGTTCTATTGTTGCCGCGTGCCGCTTCTGGGATGCGTCAATTTCTGCAGTTAATAGGGCTAGACAGGAAATCACTCTCAGTTTCAGTGTAAAATGCCTGGTAATTTTCAAAATAAAATTCTGTTGCAGCGATGCGATTTCATATCTATGTAGATTACGTCTATACATGTGACCTCACGGCTTACTTACCGCATCGTTCGAGAAGTGCAGCGGTGTGTTTTTCATGGCTTTAATCTTGGTAGTGAAGAGGAAAAACGTTATATATGACATCAGACAGCGATGTCACACGTGAATTCCTTCTTTTTGGTTTAATGGCGGATGGCATAAACAAACTGTGACCTTTGAAGTATCGAGGGATCTTGTGATCTCGCGGGTCAAGCGAGGAGGATGGCGGAAGTCTCGAGGGATTTTGTGATCTCACAAGTTCAGCGAGGAGTGCGGTGGTGAAGCCGCTTCGCAGCTGAGATTCTCCCAATGTGCACTTGCAAAGCAGTGAAAATCGCGAGTAAACCGTTTCGCTGCCGTTCTGCAACGCTGATGCGTCCAGTGTGCTTAAGACATGAAAACATTAGCAGAAATTCAGTCGGATTCCATTTGAAAATTAGCATTTTTCACACTATCGTGTCCCCAGTGAGATGCTATTTCTAATAACCCAGTGAGGGGCTGCTTTTAGACATGGTATTTGCATTCCCTAACACTTCAAACCTGCATTCACACCACCTACACCCCCGCCCCACCCCCCCATCCCCACAGAGTTAATTAAAGCTGAAAGGTTACAAAAGGTGGGAGCCAATAACAAGGCCACATATTACATTTAAGTTGTCTCTTTTTCTTACACCCTCTCAATAATTCATGCTATCACAGAGTCTAAAAGGAAGTAAGGCTTCACCCCCCTCCTCCCAGAAAACCTCAGACAAGGATCGTCTGTCCTCTGGACTCGTTGTAAGTAAGTGTGGGCAACATTACAAACCGAACCTGTGTCTCATAAATAAATATGATGATTGTTAATGGGGTTTAAAATTACTCGTCCTCTGCTACTCAGCTGACTGCTGGTGTGACCACTCCGGCACACGAGCTCGCGTAGGCACCGCGGCCAACAAGATAGAATATCTGGCACCACTGATACCACAAAACGGCCACAAATGGCCCGACGTCCACTTCGTCCTTGTCATCGTTCTTATCTCAGGATGCATCGTCTTCCTAACACGCTCCCTCGTGTTTCAAGGAGGATGGATTCTTCACACCTTTCCCCTGGTAACAAAGTGTTTTCATTTCAAAGTTCCTTTTTGTTTTTTGTGCAGCTGAGATGATTTCTATCACATCGTTAGAGATGCAGCCAATGTAAGCATCCAGTAAGAAAGCATTTTTGTGTCCCATTCTGGTATTTGGTGTTATGAGTTTTACACTAATGTCTTTAAAAATACAAAACTTGATGCAAGCGCCGTCTCCTGTTTACACCCGCTCGCACTTGAAGATATATTTTTCTTTTAATACTGAGAGAGCACAGAACATGCTCTCTAATAGAAATGTAAACCGTCTCGGCTCCGTGTTTATACCAGATTTGATAAACATCATGAATTCTGGCAGCATCTGGTCTTAAGGACGGTGTTTATTTTTCCTACTATAAGAGGAAGATGATGTATTTTGTCCAGATTCTTTTGGTTCTGTTGGAATATTTCTGCATGTTGACGTCCATTTACCGTGCCATAAATCATACTCTGCATACAGTTTAAACTTACTGTAATAGGCCTGTTAATGGCGATGCTGTTATTGTTATTATTATTATATTTTTCCAAGGTGCAGATCATGCCCCTCTTTCTTCCCCCTCCACAGTGTGATGCTCTATTTCCAGCTCCTGCTCGACAGCATGCCTGTATCTCCCCCTCCAGGACAACTTGGATTATAGTCCCATTCTCCCTCAACACAGCGGCTTAAGAGGGCAGCAGTTTAAGGGCAACATCCCTGTCTTTATTCTCACGTTCTGAAATTTATCATTAAAATGACTAGAAAGGGAGAAAACGATCTGAAATAAAACATCTGCAACTAAATGATGCTCCGCTTGGTGACAAAATAGTTTCCCGTGCCGTTTTCCTGCTTTCTGTTTTCAGCCCCAGCATTCTCATTTGCCTTCCCTGCTCCCCAGCGCCAGCCTGAGCTGATAACAAGTGAGTGCACTCCCTAGAATGATGGATGGGCCTTATCCATGGGTTTGTCAGGAGAGGGTGCAGGGCCATATGGAAGTGGCATATGGAAGCTCATAGTAGAAGATGGGGCAAAAGGAGGGGAGTGACAGAGATATACATTAAAGACACAGTTTTTCTCTTAAAAATGCAAGGTTCATCAGTTTGGTGGGTAGTGTCTGTGGCGCTTCCTTCCATAAGGCAAATACAAGCTGATGCAGGAGTTTGTCCTTTTGAGATTACAGCAAACTCTCTTTCTGGTGCAGGAATTTAGCACAAAACACATTTCCCAAAGAGCTTTTGTGTGTGGTTATCAGTTGCGTTTAATTCCTGGTTGGATTCTAAAGAACACCCTTGGAAAAATTTATCTCCATTTCCTCGTGAACAAGCATTAATTATGTCTTCAGATCGAGTCTATTTTTACTTCTCTGCCTTTGTCTGAGTGTGTGTGTTGGTACGATCATCCATGAAAACGTGTGTGTCTGTCTGTCTTTTTCAGAGCCCCGTGGAGTGTCTGTGGGCCCTGAGGAACTCTGTTTGATTGTTTAAAGCCCTTCTTAATTGGCGCTTTGTCTGCACGCTCCTAAATGAGGCGGGACACCCACGGCGGGGGTTCCCGTGGAGACCATGGGCCGTTTGACAGCCCCCACGGTGGGGCCTGTCCCACAACCCCTCAAACTGCCAGCCGCATGACAGCGGCCCGTGCTGCACCACCCTGGCCAATTAAAACTCAGCTGTCAGGACCAGACACTGTACCAACACTGGGTGACTGAGTGTGACTGAGATAGCTGAAAGATGGGGCAATAGTGTGTGTGTGTTTGTGTATGCGTGTGTGCGTGCATGTGTGTGTGTTCATGTGCTTTTAAAATAAAGTGATTAATGATCCTTTTTCTCTTTTTCCAATGCACTATGTATGTTTCCATGTGCAAGGCATGCATCCCGCTTCTCGTTTCAAACAGTTTTGGTTTCAAGGGATGTGAAAAAGTGATCTTTGAGAACTGGAGTGTTGTATTGGGTTACATGTAGACAAATTTGTAATTTGGAGCAATCACTTAGGACAAGCCCTTGTGCCATTTTATCTGGCGATGACTCTAGGCTAAAGTCAATACTCGGAATATAATGAGTAGGAGCTAACTGAACACTTTTTATTAAGCCTCTAAGGAGTCAATCCGATGCCATCCTTTGTCCCAATGAAAATATCTCATTCAGGCTGTTCTTTGGACTTTTTCATTCTCCGTCTGCCTGCTACCTTGTGAAGACCTCAGGCCGCCCGTTTGCAGCTTGCATTAAAGACAAAGATCACTCGTTTTTGTCAACACGTTTGCAGTGGTTTCTGATATAAATGAACGCCTCGTGAGTCCATCTCTGTGGAAAAAATCTCTGGCGCTCCTGTTTCAGGAAGTTGAAGTTAGAAAGAGGAGAGGGGAGCAAAAGACGGCAGGATTTGGAGTCTTATTTCCTGATATTCGGATATCTTTGCCTCTGATTGCTAACAGCAATGAGACTGTACCACTGACTTCGTTTTCTTTGCATCGTTGATGTTTTATCCCCACAAAAAACACAAGCCCGAAGACGTTTTTATGGAGTTGCTAATGCTAACAGTTAGCTTCTACTAGCCAAAACTTGCTCTGACTCTAAATCAAAAACATTCTTCCCGTCACAAGCCAGGATGGGTGAGTCCATGAATGCTAGTTTACAATGTGATGTAGATCCGAGCGTTTTCCTGTCTATTTTCTATCCGCGGCTAACGCAGGAAATAGGGGTAGAAGACTATTTGCACATTTAGCCTGCATATTAGTGTGACCGATTGAATTTTAAAAAATAACAAGTAAAAACGGTTTATCAGTCAAGCGTAGCTCGTTCCAAACTTTTGAGCTAAATGCTGCCACCTCTTTGAAAAAGAACTTTATGTCGACGATATAAAATCACTGCAAAGCAGCAGCTACGCCAAGATATTCGGGAATGACAAAGACGAGTAAAACACCCCTTTGGCAGGATATAGAGTTGTAATCCAAGATTCCTTCATTGGGCATAGACTCACTTTAATCCTTGCTGAAGGCAAAATACAGTTATTGGAAACTTTTCACCTCATCATAACCATGTTCAAGCATCACATAAAAGCTCGGCGCAGTCATACAAAATCCTGATCATTCTCCTCAACAAAAGGGTTCATCTTACCTCATGGTCTCCTTATTGAATCCTCTGCCTATCTGAGGTAGATATGCTATATGTAGCGAACAATGTAACATTGTTGTGAAGGTGCGCGAGCGCTCTACCCTTGGGCTACTCTGTGAAGGAGCCCGATTTGATTGACAGACACTTTCTATGGGGGTAAGTAATAAAGTCAGAAACGGTGCAGCGGCATATCTGCCTTTCACCTCCTGTGTGGTGAACAGAAATACGAGATATTCCTTTTCAGTTGTGTCTCTGAGGTGGAAAAGTGGCATTCTTTGATTTAGAAGTTTGGGGAAATCAATTGATTTTTAGTATAATGACGACAACAGTAACGTATTTTAACCAAAATTAACTGGAAAAAAGTTGTCAATTAAAAGTGAGCCAGCTGCAGAAAAGCTGACTCCTCCACTTGCTTCATTAAAGAGATTGACATAGATTGGCAACAGAGCGATACAGTAATGACATACACATGAGAAAACACACACACACACACACACACACACACACACACACACACACACACACACATCTCATCTTCTATGTCCTGCATCTGGAAGTTGCTCCATGAAAAGTGGCTTCTTCCTGCTCTCACTGGAAACATTTTCCAACCAGTGGAAGGCTTCTTCTGGGAGCTGGCCTACATCCAGGAACACTCAGGCTTCACAGCTGTCTTACAGCGCTTAAATGCAGCATATGGTACCCAAGTACCATTGTTTCATCACTAAAGACCCTGTTTTTTTATCAAGGAAGTGAGGCCATTTAATGTCAGCTTCACTACGGAAGAAAGACGTTTTGAAAATGAAATCTGGGTTGTGAGAAAGAGTGATGTTGGGCGTTTTTTTTTTATATTATTATTTGATTTTCTCAGACCATCACTAATTTTGGCAGTGATGACATTTTGATTCTCAGCCTGCGAGTTTGTGAAACAACACCATCTGTGTGCTTTCCTCTAATTAGGGTAATAGCCGCAAATATTGCTGCAACAGTTCCTCGTGACAAGCTGTTACGTGCCAACGTGTGAAGACTTTTCTGGGTTTGATGGACGCAAGTTAGCAATTACACTGATGTAACTGGACAGCGATGCCACATTTTAATCACAAACAGCAGTTCCCGAATCATCCTCAGTTGGCTTTGCTCCCACCAAGTAAATCACTTTGAAAGTATTGTAATTTTCCTTTAATTGTATTTTTATCTACGCATCATCGAGGTGCTTTTAATTTTCCGTACTTTCGGTGTGCGTTTAGGGGTCGAATTTCATAAAATGGAAAAAGACAGAATATATTATCTTGTTTTTGTGAAAAACAATAAGACCTTTGTGCTGCCTGTGATGAGAGCATGACTGCAATTACCGAGCTTCACCTGGCGCGCAACGTGCTTCTCATTACCACAAAAACAATATCGTATTCATCATCAAAAGCTGACAAAACATTTCATTTCGGGACACGCGATACATCGCATAATCTACTCGATCTCTTCACTTCATTTTCTTTGGTACCATTTGAACCCAAAATCTGACATTAACAAATGGAAGTTAATTTGCCTCCCTCAGAACCCGTTATAATCAGTCTAAAGGTTAATGTTTCTGCTAATTTATAAATGCGGGATTGCTGTCAGCATGAGGGGGAAATGGTTTTGAAAGGGCTGACATTGTAAATTAAGCCTGTCAGATTGTCTCTCTGTGCAGACGGATCAGAAGATGCCGCAGTCTATGATTTCAGACAGGCAGGCAAACAGCCCCGGGGGACAGACCTTTCTCCCTCACTTCCAAACTCTGGAATGCCGGGAATCACGAAGCTTTGGAAAGGTGGATGGGTGAACAACCATGAGGATTGATGTCTACTCAGGGCCATCACTTGATGCTCAAAATTGTGTTTGATGTTGAAGAGATTTTAACAAATTGGTTGAGACTCAAGAAGGATCGTGGACTTAAAGCATAAGCTTTATTCCTATTTCATCATTCGTTGATATAAAGACGCATTCGTTGTCATCTTGGGTTTCTTTTTTTGTTTTTGCCATTTTTTAAATCAGTCTATAGATGGTTGGCATTTTCTTCAAAAGTTACTGTTGTGGTTAAGAATTCACAATTAAAGCTTCAAAGCAGAAACACCGATCCAAACCATGATACTACCACCATCATGTTTCACAACTAAAAGTTCATCCCTCAGAAGAATTTTTCTATTTTTTGTTCTTTTAGTTTTTTCATTAATGCAAATTTTTGAGTGTTCTGTTAATTAACTTGTTTTTATTATTTGAATTCAGTTCATTCTTATATATCTTTGCTAGAGTTATTATTATTATTATTATTATTATTATTATTATTATTATTATTATTATTATTATTATTATTATTTGAGGGTCAAAAACACCAAAGTGGAGCAAGTCTGCCACTGTGGATGACACAGTTGAGCAACAACAAACAACACTATTGTTGGTGCTCCATGTTGAGATCAAAACAAATAAACAAAAATTAAGTTTTCCATGATGAAAAGGGTAGCAAAACTATTTACAAACATTTCATTCTGAGTTTAGACAGATTACATGTACACTTGTATTTATATATTATATTCAGCTTTAAAACAGGTCAGTTTAACAGCATCAAAACAACCAGGTGAGCAAACAAAGCTGATCCAAAATAGCATCTTTGTGGGTGTAAATTTAGAAATTATTAAAATTATAACAGACCATAAGCACACATGAGGGCCGTTTCTCAATATGCATACTCGTCTGAACTTGTGTACTCACATCCTTGTGAAATGTTGTCAACGCTGGCCCAAGTACTGTTCCAATCCTAAGTTCGCTCAAAGATCCTGGATGTGTTCTTGCTCCACCCATTGTATCGAGATGCATTAATGCATCCTTCTGCAGACTTGGGACAGCAAAGTACCGTTATACTCTGAATGGCAGAGGAGAAAGCTCATACCTGTAGTGTTTTATATCAGAAATACAATTAAAAAAATATAAAGTTGTCTGTCATTGTAAATAATTGTGTGTAACCTGTAAATTTTGCTGTGTGTATTTGGGCTTTTGTCAGACTTCACGATGCCTCAAAATGCTAATTAGCTTACCCACTATCAAAATAAAAGCAGCGTTGCCTTAAATACTGCAGCCACAAAGGTGATCAATGACATTCTTGTTGCTCTGGATAAAAAGCAGTACTGTGCCTCACTTTTTATTGATCTGTCAAAAGCCTTTGACACTGTAGACCATGCTGTTTTAAAACAAAAGCTTCCTTGTTTGGGATTGTCTGAACATGCGATCTCATGGTTCACAGACTACTTGAATGACAGAACTCAATGTGTTAAATGTGATGGGTTGTCCTCTGAATTTTTGAGTATCCACAAGGGAGTACCACAGGGTTCGGTTTTGGGACCCCTCTTGTTCATTATGTATATAAATGACATAGGACAAAACGTGTCAGATGCTAATATGCACTTTTACGCTGATGACACAATCATTTACTGTTTTGGAACATCCCCCACTAAAGCTGTTGAAGTCTTACAGAAAGCTTTTAATGAGGTCCAACAAACACTTCTGCAGTTAAAATTGGTCCTCAATGCTGACAAGACTAAACTAATGTTGTTTTCAAACTCTAAAAAAAGACCTCTAAGTATGCCCCCAGTGACCACTCTGGAGGGAAATATCATAGAGGTGGTCCACACATACAAATACCTTGGTGTCTGGCTCGATGACTCCCTCTCCTTCAAGCCCCATATAGATAATCTTGTGAAGAAACTCAAACTCAGACTGGGTTTCTTTTTTCGAAATAAACTGTGTTTTTCCTTTGAGGCAAAAAAACGACTAGTTACTGCAACATTTCTGTCTGTTCTGGATTATGGAGACCTTTTGTATATGAATGCCTCAGCACAGTGTCTTGGTAAGATTGATGTGGTTTATCATGCCTCGCTGAGGTTTATTACTAACTGTAGACCACTGACCCATCATTGTGAATTGTATTCTCGAGTGGGATGGCCTTCTTTGTCCACCAGGAGGTTGGCACATTGGTACACTTTCATTTACAAGGCCATGCTTGGATTACTACCCAACTACATCTGTAACTTAATCTCACGGAGAAGTATAACTTCTCACAGTCTGCGTGCAAACGATCAGTTGTTACTCTGTGTTCCGTTTGCTCGCACTGAACTGGGTAAAAGGGCTTTTGTTCACTCTGCTCCTTCTGCATGGAACAGGCTGCAGGAAAACTGGAAACTAACCGAGCTTATCTCCTTGAATACATTTAAAACCAGACTGAGAGCCCTTGAGAGAGATACCCTGTGTTGTAATTGCCTTCTGTAATTCTGTACATAACATGTCTGTGTAACTGGAAAATATATATATATATGTTGTAACTGTAACTCTTGCTGCCTCTTGGCCAGGACTCCCTTGAAAATGAGGTTTTTAATCTCAATGGGACCTTCCTGGTTAAATAAAGAATAAATGAAAAAAAAAAAAATAACGTAAATAAACGTTTTTTTTTCATTTAACAGCGGGAAATGCTGGCATATTATCAGTTTTGATCAAAAGACCAAATATTATACAAATTCATTTCAATTCAGTTCATTTCTATAGCGCCAAATTACGACAAGAGTCGTCTCAAGGCACTTCACAAAGTAAACATTCCAATACAGTATAGTTCATTAAACCAATCAGTAAAAAGTTTCCTATATAAGGAACCCAGCAGATTGCATCAAGTCACTGACTAGTGTCAGTGTCTTTTCAACAATCCCCATATTAAGAAAGCATGTAGCTTTGGACACTTTGTGTATATTAGTTATGAAAATAAAATTTGGTTTTGTTTTGTTTCAATAATCTGTAGACATTTAATTTTGTTTTTATGTTTTTACTGTCTGATTTTGTCTTTGAGTTGACATTCTATGGGGTCTGCGAGTCCCTGAGCTGTGATGACCCCATGTTGAGGTTCCTAGACCCCTCAAAGGGCCTGAGGTGGTTGAGCAGGGTGACTTTTAGCTGCTCGGATGAGAGACACATGCAGACATGCTCATTCAGCTTCTCAGAAAGTGCATCAGACCAATGCATGCAGTCACAGACACTATTTGACACTAATATTTTATTTTTATGTAGCTGTGAGATATACTTTATGATTGCATGAGTGTAATGTAAGAAATGTGCCAGAAACACAGTTTGTGATTCGGTGCCAGAGATGGTTGCTTTCTTGTTTTCCATTTCTCTAATGATGATGAAAACTGATTTTGATATCAAAGTGTAATTTTTATCACCTGATTAAATAAGGACATGAATTTCAGAACAAATGGCATACACCCTTAATAAATCATCCCCTACATAAGAGCAATCACACTCCCGCACCTGCGTACACACACCTGGCCACCCATTTACTCGCTCTGTACTTGCCGCTCCGTAGCCCCACCCAGTGAAGAACAAGAAGTGCATGACGGTGCTCTCTTGGACATGAGGATTTAATAGGTGACCCTGGGCTGCATGCTGGGTCTCCCGCTGCCTGGGCTCATCCAGCCGTAAAATGAGGCACAGGCAGAACCCGGCTGGTAATGAGAACTGGCATTTTGCTCAGGATAACCTCGGGAAAATCGCTTCTATAAATACCCTCCATAAATAAAAGTGTACCTTGGCCCAAGACTGAGGAAGGGACGCTCTCTGAAAAGGTCATCTGTTGCCCCGACTCCACCAAGACTCACTTTTCTTTTGCTTCTCTCAAGTACCTTTTATTTAGAGTCCTGCTTCTCCTCATCTTGTTTCCTTGTCTTTAATATTCATGGTATCTGAGCTAAAATGTTGATTTTGTTGATTCTTCCTCACTACCTTCTCTTCATGCTGCTGTTTCTACCAATTCTGTCTTTCTCTTATCCCGTGATTACCTTAATCATATTCATTTTTTTCTTCTTTCACATTTTTTATCTAAATTTTTCCTTTTCCCCATTATTTATTATGATTTTTTTTTTAAATATTGTTTTTATTTTTTGTTTTTGTGAAGCACCTCATAAATGTTTTCTTGAGAGGCACAATATAAAAATTGTTGGGATGAAAAAACATCGGTCCTTTTCAATAACTTTTTTGTGCCATTCAAATCTACAGGAACAAGAAGAAAGCCAGGGACACACTGGAGAAGTCGCACATTCAGAAATAAGTAAAAGGTACTGCAAAAGCTGACATAACCAAAGGACGATCCAAGAACAAATGATTAGAGATGAAAATTCTCATGAAAGTAAAAGCCTGAAATTTACAATTTCCTCAACTTGACCTAATCAGTTAAACTATATATTGCATCTACAGAAAGGGGGCCATTAAAAGTGATATGTGACAAAAAACTTGGTAAATCTGAACAGATTTTAGAATTAGATTCATTAGCTCTGTGTTAAAGGAACACTTGGCAGTTTTGGCTTGTTTTTAGCACCCCCTAGTGTTCGTTAGCGAAAGTAAAACTTATCCCCTCTTTGTGCGTTCGTCTTTTTAACACCTTAATCTAACTGCTGAAATGTCTCCTCAGCCTTCATTAGTGTCTACAGGAGCGGTTCATCAATAAATCAAACAAATCCGCTGTGTTCATGATCTTAAACATGCAGGAAACATGCTGGAAGCAGACTGCAGCGCCAGGTGTCAGCTCCTTTTTCCAATTCCAGCAGGGAGCGGACTGCCACTCTTAAGTTGCTAATGTGGTATTCTGGTCACAGAGGGAGGTAAGGGTCTGAGTGACATTTCATTAACCTTGTATGGGTCATTTTAGCACATATTGGCTCAAGAAAATGATTTTAAAATATGAAAAATTTGCATAGTATGGCTTTAAATGCCTCTCAAATAACCAGTATTTGTCTACATTGACAATGTGGCCGTGTGTCATTAGCTTTATCTGCTTATTTTTACTGTGACCTTTGTGTTTTCTGCTGTCAAAAATAGATGTAAATATGTTCCAAATGAAAATAGTGTTCATGAAAATTCCTAATTCATACCTCTACTTTATCAAAATAATTATTACAATGACAGTTTTATAGCGACAGAACCTTTTAGAACCCTTTCCATGTCTATAGAAAAAGATGTCACCATGAACTCACTGGTATGTAGTCAGTTGCTCAAAAGATTGTTGAAAATCTAAATTCTTTTATTGATTTGGAGGTTTTTTTATATTCCTAGAGGCCAATTTTTTACAGAAAAGGGAAACAGAATTGATGCAAAATTCATTATTTGTGTGCCACAAAACCAGCACTGGGACACTCTGTTGTGTAAATACATGAAATAACCTGACATAATAAATAAAATTCCTTTTATTCACTCTTCGTACCCTCCATGCTTCTCTGTTGGTGCTTTCATGCCACAAACAGAGGTAAAGACCTTCTCTGCAGGCCAGGTCACCACTTAAACTGTGCTTAGCCCTCATTTTACTGCTTGTGGCCAACTTAAACTGATTAGCCTCAACCTCATGAGCCCAACTGACCTCCCAATGCATCCAGCACCACTTATTGATCAATATTCATATTGATTTGAATCCCCCTATGCTGGATCGAGGACAAACGTTTCCATTGATTTGACCAGATTAGAGAGGACAAAAGGTTTCCAAATCAGTTTTGAAGCAACCTGCCAATGGGATATGACAGCAAGCTGCATCTGCAATTAGATTTGAAGAGTGTTAACGGTGGAATTGATACAGCAAGACTGTACCAATCGGTAGCTAATCAAGTAATGTACTATGTTAATGCAGTCACAGTTGCCCTTTAAAGGCATGAGGTTATACCAACTGATTTTCATGAGTATACAACAATTTTGATAAAAAGCATGTGGAGTTTAGATTATTAATGGAGAGTATTGTTTTTGGGGATGTTGTGACAGTTTAGGGCAGATATAACAAAGCACATTTAGAATAATATCAAAATACAAGTTCATTCATATTTATACTGGTAATGTGCAGCATTTTCTCTCTAGAGGGTCCTCTTGAATTAGTGAAAACAAAGGCCACCAATTGGGAAAACATTCATTAAGCTAGCTAAATTGAGGGAGAATGTTGTTTATTTTTATTTATTTATTTGAATTTTTTTTTGGATTGATTTCAAGTTTTTTTCCTCCCAAACAGGGGTGCCACTGTGATGGACTAGCAAACCTGTCCACAGTATACCCCATCTCTCAACTCATGATCATGGCAGAAAGGCATCAGCCTCTGGATGGATGGATGGATGGATGGATGGATGGATGGATGGATGGATGGATGGATGGATGGATGGATGGATGGATGGATGGATGGATGGATGGATGGATGGATGGATGGATGGATGGATGGATCTTACTTAAGAGATATCAAATGCCAAGCTTATGTTCACTACTTTAGTATTTTGTATGGGAAATGTCCTAATGTGTATGTTCTAGTAGTAAATGTATCTCATGACTCTTCAGGCATGACCAACAGTCCCACCAGCATAAAAAAGAAATTCTAAAATTATGAACAGCATTTGGAAGGGATTGTTTAAAGTGTCTTGAAACATTTTTCAAGGTTTCCTTGTTCTTGCGTTACTTGAATTTCGAACACGTTGAAAGACGAAAGACATCCCAGATGTAAAACTGAGCGCTATCGCAGATCTTTCATCCCCTCTGCAGTAAGAGTGTATAACTCCTCAGTTTAAGCTGTACTGGTATCATCCTGGTACACAATAACACCAATGCAATATTCAGTATGCGTTCTATACTTGTGCAATACCGAATTCACATTGTTGTCTGTGTCTCTTACAGTATGCTGCATAGTGCTGGTACCAAGTTTGTTTTTATCTTTTATTTTGTATTTTTTTAGTGATCTAAGATTACAATACTAGATTACTGCCTATGTGTATATAGATGTATCCTTGTTTTTATCTTTCTTCTAATTACCTTTTGAGTGATGGTGCTGCTGTGACAAGTGAATTTCCCCACTGTGGGATCAATAAAGTCTATTCTATTCTATTCTAAGACAAAATCACTTAAATCCAGAGTCAATGCATGCACCTTGAAGTCTCCCCGAGTCCCAAACCAATCTCAGTAGCATCTCAATTTTGTTTCTACAAGTTCATTTGTGTGACAAACGTGAGACACCTTGTAACTAATGTGTGAAAAGATAACTTTTACAGCAAATGCGATTTGTTTGCAATATGCCTCTTGTGATCTGGCCATATTTAAAACTTCTCATAAAAGTGTTGCATGTGTTACATTAGTGTGATTCAAAAGGAAGATCTGCATATCCTCTTGCAATTTTGTGTTTTTTTTTAAATAACATCTTCAGTCTGTTTTTGCATCTTCGGACCACGCTGACACCAGCTGTTCTGCACCAAACAAAGAACTGCCCCCTCTATGTATTCACATGTTGTGCACATTCAGTATTGTGCATGCACGCCATATCTTTTATTAAGAAGGGAAAACTTGCTTCCTTGCCCATTAAATATTGATGCCCTGAGTGGGACAAAATGAGTGAATAAGTCATGAAACACTGACAACACGAGAAACACAGACAGTATGGACATTGCTCTGTGTGATGTGTGAATGTTTCCATGGAGAGTAGGATAAAGAAATGGAAATAAAGGAGTGGGGTACAAGGGAACATTCGTGGAGGTCTAAATGAAAACAGAATTCCAGAAGATGTGGCAATTCTGTTCAACCATTATTCAAATTAGCCCCTGCTTTCTTAACTGGATTGTTTTTAATGGCAGATTTTTGGTAAATGGAAGCGAACTGGACTACTCCTAATCAAACCCTAGAAAACCGAACATCCCTGCAAGTAAACAACATCCCAGCTTAGCTGGGCTATGACCGGCCTGGGTAATCCCCGTTCCGGAAGTGACAAAATCGCAGTAGTCGTCTACTTCTTCAGTCGTTGTGCATATCCTGCTTGTAATTCATCCACTTCACTCCCGCCAGCATTTGTTTACTATTTGTGTTTCTATAAGCTAACCAGAAGAATGCCGACATGAAATAGAGCATGTCTCCAACTACGTTTGCGGAGTCTAATGCACTTCATTCAATAATTGTTTTCTAAAGAACATGTAAACTAGGATTAAACTTCCCAGTCTGGTTAAGGTGTTAGCTCAATTACTGCCATACTTTGACTTAGATGCACATGTAATCGCCCTGACTGTAAGAACTTTTTTTTATACCGAAATGATATTTAAGGCAGTTTTGAGACTCCCTCTCTGGTGTTTTATTGCTTCATCTCAAAAGTACATCTAGTCAGAACCTCGCCAGTTATCTGGGTGGGTGATATTTCTAAAGCTCACCATGGCTCGTTCTCTTGGTGATTCCCCTTTTGCCATGGAAGAAAAATCTAACTGGCAAACTCCTATCACCAACGTAATCTGATGTAACTCTTTCCCATGTCTACCTCCATTCTTCTACTTTCCTCAAATATAACACATACATTGTATTAAAGAGGACCTAGAATGTAAACCAACATTTTCCTTGTTGTTGAATAAAGACAGCTTGCGTGGTCAAAAGTAGCATGCCAGAAAGTCAAAGCTGTGTGTGACCTAGTTTTTATGTAAATTGGAAAGTTGAAAAAGGTGAGAGAAAACCTGTTCTGAGAAAACCTTCCTTAACACGTCATAAGGGGGAGCCACGCCTCCTCAAACCTGCATGTCTCCAGTGTCTGAGGTCTTCTGGAGAAACCAACCAATCAGCAAGCAGCTCATTATCATATTCATGTCCTGGCCGAGTGGGAGGGGTCAACAGCTCTTTTCATAGCAAGGCTGGTTTAGGGGGTTTAGAATGGCCTGTATCAGGGCTCCTGGGACAGATGAAAGCCAAAAGAACATTTCTGATGCTTTTTAGAGGCTCAAAGCTGTTTTAGATTGTTGATTAACTGCATTTTAGGTCCTCTTTAAACTGGCTGGACAGAGATACCAAAAACACTTCATGTGTTACATGGCTACAACAAAAAATTACAAGTTTAGGTTTTGTGCAATTTGAAAATAAGAAATTGTATTATCATCAAGGCCAGAGGTTTGATCTTTATGTGTCCTTACAAACACAGAAGCTATTTGGGCTTCTGTCATCTGGGATAATAATACTCTATGCCATCCTGTTTTGGCCACTTTTGACTTGCCCTCCTCAATTTCCAATTTCACCATTTTCAGCGCTTTTTGACATCCAAAAGCAGAACTAAGCTGAAAGCTATTATGTTTGTTCATTTAAAGTCTAAACGCACCTACAGAACAACCTCCTATATGCCTCTTATAGCAAGGCCGTTTTTATTTCTTCCAGCCTTTTTAGAACAACTCATAGGCCTGTCAAGCGCAGTACAGGGGTTGAATGCGGTCATTTTTACGAAGATGACAAAAAAAGAAATGTCAGAGAAGCCATTTTGGTGCTGTCAAAGGGTTTTGTGGCTCTAAAAAGGCTGCGGTGATGTGCTCTGACACTTCGGGTCTTGTATGGTGCTTTTAACAGCTCTGCATGGCCACTCTGAGCATCACACGCTGCCGAGCAAAACAAAAACATACCTGCCACTTACAAACACTTAAGAAAAGATTCCTGCATGCCAGCAGAGCTTTTTGGGTGACTTTTTTGTTATACAATTATTTTTATTTTTCTCTCTGCTGAACACTGAAGCTCATTGAAACTTAAAATCTCAGATAGTTTTAAAATTGGATGTAGTTTTTACATGAATTCTCCCCTGATATTAATGATTTTTCGCCAAAAGGAACACATGGAAGATGTATTAATATGCTAGTAACATTATTGAGGTGACTTTTTATTCCAGTAAAGTGTCCTTCACCTGGAACGCCCTTTGTGGAGGTCACAGTTTGCAAAACAAACAAGTCAAAGGACAAAAGAGAAACAATCGTCCATTATGCTCCCATGATTTCCCTCCCTCTCATTTTCTTTTCCCTTCATCCTCCTTTACCTTTATTTGCTGCCCTATTAACAACTGTTACTGGAGCTTTAATTACGCCCCTCTGATCTCCAAGAGTGGCGGGCACGTGTCATCTCCTTCCCAAGGGAGCCTGGGTAATTACCAGCATCCATCCAAGAGCCGTAGCTCCTGTTCCTCGGTCGCCGTGGTGATAATCACACTGCCTCTTCAAACATCTGTTCTTTGGGTGAGAAGTCCAAAGGGCCTAAGCCTGTCACACCATGGCTTCCTGTGTCAGGCCTGACCTCTGACCCCAACCGTGGCTCAACAGGACTAATTTGTTTAGTCTTATAGACAAGACTGAAATCCCACCAGAATGTAAAGTACTGAAGGTTTTGGACAAGAAATGTTAAGTTATTGCGCACTATCCATTTGTCTAACTGGGGATATTTAAGAGGATAAAAGCGTAATTGTTATATTTCTTCTTGTAATTTTAAACTGAAGTCCACAAATGGAAAGGAAGTTGCTTTGACATTCTGTTCTTCCTCTTGGTGATCTGGTTCTGGTCAGTGTCTAAAAATGTCACCTTGTTGGCACATTCAGTCCTACTGTAGGTACTGCTAAGTGGTGGAAGAAAGTAAATTGGGACTGAATCGAAATAAAAGAGAAATAAAAAGCTTCTCCCGTACTTTGCAGTTCTTTGCCAAGTTTTCATGGGAATAGAAAAGTCCCCCAGCTTACAGAGCAGGAGTCGGAATTACGGAGCAATCAGAAAACAAATCCCCAAAGACCATAAAGTCTTTTCCCCAATTTGTACTGATTGAGATCCAGCAGAAAGTTTTACTCAAACTTTTCCCCACCACGAAAGCCCTCGGCTGTCGATGGCCACGTTTATGCACTCGGAAGAGAGAGTGGATTAAATACGGGTGAGTTCAGATGAAGGGATAGGTACCCACAACAAATAAAAATACGGTGCCTATTTACAGCAGATGAGGTGGCAAAAAATAAAGAAGTGCGGAGGCTTAAATAATAAAAAGCTTTCTGATCAAAGGGACGGGAAAACTGATGTATTTAAGCAGGTCAGACTCTTTAAAAGCTGTTTTATTTATGCGCTTTTTAAAAAGAAATTCATAGTCAATATTTGGCAGCTGTGACATTAACGAGCATCGTATTATAAGGGAGGGGGTTCATAAATATGCATAAAGATATTAGTGGGGAGTTAACAGTAAGCACCTGTCTACTTAAGCCTGACAGGAGCTCTGTGAGTGACTTTACAGAGACCCCCCCTCCCTCTTTACGAAGCCACGTGTGTCCCTCTTTACTTAGCGTCACCTTGCCCTGCCGGTGACAGTGCTGCAGAAAACCCACACTTGGAAAATAAATGTATGTGTTTTCTGAGGTGTCAACCTGAAGCGGTTAAAGCACAAGGTTAGAGGCGCTTGTTCCCTCGCTGGCTGGCACAAACACCAGCCCGCACGTCTGGTTTTCCTCTGCACACTGTGAATATTGGCTATGCATATTGTGAAATTAATAATGTGCTTTCATATTTTTTCCACCGCAAGATGTCAAGCTGACTTTTAAATCCAAACTGTCAAAAGTCAGAGGGTTATGCTTTTTTTTCTCTCCCAATCTGTCAGAGGTATTAACTTTGATTTTGCAGTTAGCATGAGCATAAACGAATTCAAAGTTTTATAAGAGACGGTTTATTCATTGTTCTCTCTAATGTTGTTCAATCCTATAAAGTTTCTGCAATCTGTGGAATCCTTTAATAAAAATTCAGCACAGAAGAAATATTTAAATGACTTTTTTAGACATTTTGATGTGTGTTTCAGTATAAAAGGTATAAATAACCATCATCGTTCACAGTAGCTACGTTTTTGCATGGGCACAAGTAATCGTAATGAATACCCTATCAGATCAGTAGCTACGTTTACATGCGCCAAATTTCCCCAATCCGATTAAAATCTTGGTTGATCAGAATTCCCAAACCTCTGTTTACATGGACACTAACTGGAATGATCCGATCACGCCGCGATGCCCGCACCATAGCTTGCGCATGCGCAGACTTGTCTTTCCCGGAAGAGAAATTGTAAACAAACGCCATCTTGTCCGCACGTCTTTCCCCTTGCATTTTATTTGCTTATTCTCTAGCTTCGGTGAATTCCCGCTTCCTGCATCTTTAGATGCACTTTAGTTGCACTTGAGTGTATAACTCGGCATTTTTAACCGTTCGGCCATCGAGACGTTCAGCAATATTGAGCTCCCGTAGTATTTCCAGTAAAAAATAGCGTCGGCAACAGACCACTTCTGTTCACCGCCCGCCATGTTTTCGATCTGTCCTGAGCATGCGCAGAGGCGGAAAGAGGGCACGCTGAAGTTGCACACATGCGCAGTGGGCATTATTTTACCCCAACGATCCGAATGGCTGTGTACATGGACGCCAATCGGATTGACGATCGGACAAAACCACCTCTCTCAATCGGAATGAAATTTCATTCGGATCAGGCCGAATCGGATCAGAATATTCCGATTGACATGTTTACATGACGCATTTTTGATCCGATAGGGCGTTCAATCCGATTACTTGTGTCCATGTAAACGTAGCTAATGTAAACATGTCAATCGGAATACTCTGATCTGATACGGTCTCTCTCAATCGGAATGAAATTTCATTCCGATTGAGAGAGGTGGTTTTGTCCGATCATCATTCCGATTGACGTCCATGTACCCATTCGGATTGTTGGAGTAAAATAATGGCCACTGCGCATGTGTGCAACTTCAGTGTAACGTCTTTCCGCCTTTGCAGACGTTCAGGACAAGTCGAAAACATGGCAGGAGGTAAACAGAACTGGTATTTTTTTTACTGGAAACACTATGGGAGCGCAGTATTATTGAACATCTCGATGGCCCAAAGGCTAGAAATGCTGAGTTATACACTCAAGTGCATCTAAAGATGCAGGAAGCGGGAATTCACCTAAGCATCGACCAAGGCAAAAACTCAAAATGGCAAAAGACGTGCGGACAAGATGGCGTTTGTTTACAATTTTTTTCTCGGGAAAGACAACTCTGTGCATGCTCAGCCTATTTAATCTGATTGAATGCTTGGTGCATGTAGACTCATGGCATGATCGCATCAGTTCAGTTACTGTCCATGTAAACAGATTTGGAATTTCCGATCAACCAAGATTTGAATCGGATAGGGGAAATTTGGGTCATGTAAACGACGTAGCTACGGTAAACATCTTTCTGTAAGACTTTGTTTTGAGCTAGAGCCAAGCGTACAATGTGCAACTTTTTCAGTCGTAGCCCCATCTCAAACTGTACGACATTGTCACAGGGCAAAGCTCATGAGTCATGTTCTACATGTCATGGCATGTAGGAAGTAAACCTAGATTTGGGGATCCGTTTTTATTTGATATAATCACAGAAAATATGCTCTCTTGTCTATTTTTGCCATTGTGAGCAGAGAAAAGCGTAAAAAGCAAGACACGACGTATATGGACAAAGAAATGGCTAGGCAGACATGTTGGCGCATGCGCCATGTGAGTGGTTCTGGTAAATTTTGGTCGCAGCGGTGCTTCAACGATCGGGAGTTCGTTGTGAAGTATTAATCGCTTCTCACTACCCCCTTGTATACGACACGACCCATGACACAAAACTCAGCCTGATCCCAAAGATTGTTGCACAAATTAAAAATATGCATGGGCCGAAAACTGAACGTGTGCCGGGCTTAACGGCTAGTCCAAAGGCAAAACAAAAACCACTCAGGTAGCTATCTTCCACAAGTATGCTAATAATTATAGAATATTTCTTAAAAATGGCCAAAACAACACCAAACGCTTACCTTTGTCATCCCTTCTCAGTCGCATCCTGCTGTTTTACGTCAAATTAAAATCTTAATCACTTCACAAAGTCTAATTTTAAGAAGCAAAGCCAAACGAGACTAATTAGCTGAGTGGTCAACTCAGTAGTTCATTCTCATTTTTCAAAGTCATTCCAGTGCAGCTGTAAATTGTTGACAGGAGGTGATGAAAGCAACAGAGGGAGCGAGTGAGAGAGAAACACAAGCAGGGAAGGTGATGGCCATCTGGGATGACTCAACATCTATGTCAGAGACTGCTGAATGAACCACATGCATCTCGAACTGTCACACTCCGTAGGATGCCGGGCTCAGACAGATGCAGGACAAAAGGTGCTGCTGTTTACCACTTTGTTCCTTCTCTCCTGCCCTCCCTTCATCCTCCCATCCTCTGTTTGCCTCAACAGGAGGCGGGCCCCCCTCCGGAGCCAGTCGGGCTGATCTGAATGTGTTGGCAGAGAGAAGGAAGTGTGAGTGGGTTTTGTGTAGAGACTGAAGGTGGCGGTGGGTCAGAACCCAACAAGCTGTGCTGAAAGGCTGTGCTCTCTGTAGATTTTTATTTTTTTCCCTGTGACACCAGGTGGTGCGTTGCCTGCATCCACCTGCTCACCTAAAACGCCACTCTGCCTCTCTTGGATGATCACACCGTGCCATGCAGATTACTTACCCAGGCTGGCACTGAGGCAGACATGTGGGGGACAACAAGGTTGGTAAACATGCATCTTAACTGCCACCTGGCCTTGTTACAGCTGACTTCCTGTGTGCCTTTAAAATAACTTTGAAGACTTTAAATCACTACTGCAGAAAGAAATCTGTGATTTTTCCTCATGTGGTTCATTGAAACATATTTCCCCAGACTTTGTGAGACTGTGTTTTGCTTGTTCTCTCCTTCCTCTCACCCATCCGCTTTATTTGTTCTTTCCTGTGTTCTGTCCTCTTTAAGGCAGAGGAATTTGGGCCTCTCATACCATGTGGGACCTTGGAGAGCCAACCTTCTCGTACTTCTGGCTAACCTTCATGTTTGATCAATAATCCTCCAAAGACGCTGCATCTTTTGGAGTTTTGTTTGCTTCAGTACTCCTGCTTGGCTACTTACGTCACAGCTAAGATGATGAAACTGATCAGACTGTTTTAGCCCAATAGAAGCCACAAAAATACACAGAGTACAGGTAAAAAAATAAAACCTAAAAAGAGAGCTTTTATGAAGAATGAAAGAGCATGTTTACTGAGATACTGTTTTTTACCTTTTATTTTTAAAATACGTTGAATTACTCTGAGTTACACATGCAGGATCAATGTAAAAATAGTCTTCTACCCCTATTTCCTGCATTAGCCACCGAAAGTAAATAGATGAGAAAACATTAAATGGCAAATGGTCTGTATTTGAATAGTGCCTTCTTAGGGTTCTACAACCCCCCAAGGCGCTTCACAACACAATCAGTCATCCACACATTCACACACTGGTGGGGATGAGCTACATCGTAGCTACAGCTGCCCTGGGGTGCACTGACAGAGCCGACCATCACTAGAAGGTTAAGTGTCTTGCCCAAGGACACAACGTCAGCAACAGACTGAGCGGGATGCGAACCTGCGACCTTCCGATTGCAAGGCGGCCACTTAACTCTTCTGCCACCATCGCCCATAAGGCCACTAAGGCCAGAAAAAGCCACATAGATCTAGCCTGGCAAGCCATCCTATATATGTGAATTTATAGGCTGGCCACGACCCATAGAGAGAGCTCAGTTGTGGGGCGGAATCTACGGTTGTCTTTCAAACGGTCTCTGCATGCTATTGGACAACGAACAACGTGACGTACTCACCACTACAGATGTCAGTCAATGGGGCAGTCCGTCAAAAAAGACACAAATACATAATTTTCCTAAATAAAGGACTTAAGTACCTCTATCTGCTCTTGACTCAAAGAAAAACACAAATCTAAATGGTCCAAAGTTGCTGACAAAGCCGTTTCAAATGAGTCGTTGCCGTCTGTGTTTTTTTCTCAGTCACAGTGATATCCCACCCACCAAACCGATAGAGCGATGAGAGAGATTGGCATGACATAAGACTAATGATTTTGCTTTTGCTACAATCTGTCTATATTTCTAGGCTAATACAGATCAACATCACACTGTAAGGGCCGGAATATACTTGCTTTTTAACCTCGCGTTGGCATTCACTGCGACCTTTTTTCACATACTTGCTGCTGCTTGGCGCTTCACTGCATGTAGTACTGGAGGATTCCACTAGGGGACAAACTAGAGTACTCAGACCGGATATAGAGCCGGGTTTGTGGGTACAACCAAAACAAACATGGCGTCAATAGAAGAGATCCATAACTGGTTAATTTTCAGATCACGGCAGAAAAAAGACAGCAGCGGTATTGTAGATAGTATGAAAGACCTCTAAACCAAAGACGGAGTCTCCATGGTGAGTGTGTCTCGCTTGTTTTGTCATCTCCGCCTGCTGGTTACTCGTATATTGCAGCGTTCGAATGTGTCGCGTACATTTTAGGAACGCGTACAAATGACGCTTCAACTCAACGCAAGTTACGCGTGGCAGTCATTACACGCGTACGTGCCGTTAAACAGCAAGTATGTTCCAGGCCTAAATCAGCATTCATGGAATCACCCATCTTGGCTCACGACGGGGAGGGCTGTTTTGATTTTTAAAGCTAGGAAAGAGCAGAGCGTATCACCGCTAGTAGAAGCTAACCTTTAGCATTCACAACTCAACAACATTGCAGAATTCCTTCAGGCTTGTGTTATTGGTGGAGATAAAACATCAATGTTGCAGAGCGAATTGAGGCAGTAGAGTCACATTGTTGTTAGCCAATCAGAGACGTGATGTCCAAATATTAATGAGTACGATTCCAAATCCTGCTGTTTCCCACCCCCCACTCCTCCAGCTAACTTCTACTTTCTGAAACAGGTGCGCAAGAGCTTTTTTTCCTCAGAAAATGACTCACAAGGCATTCATTCATACTAGACACCAGAGAAAATGTATTGGAAAAAACAAATTTTCTGTTGTAGTCTGGAGTCTGAGTTGAAATGATCCCCCCTCACAATCAGCTATCGGATGCAAAGCAAAAAAAGGAAAAAAAAATAGCATGTGTCTGGAAGATGGATGAATCCTGGCCACTCTGACAGAGGTCAATGATTTCCCTTCCCATGTCTGCTGAGAAGTAAACATCAGGACACAGGCAGCTATTTCAGCTCAACGTCTGGACCCACAAGCTCTGCTGTGAAGCTCAAGATCCCTATCTCAGTGAAAAGAACTAGCACCGACTCCCACCCCCCACCCCCCGTCCGCTGTCCCGTTACTTTCATTATGCATTTTTTTGTTTATGCTTGGGCGCAACTGTGGCTGCTCCTGATGGTTTGAGGTCAGGCGTGACTGGCCACGGGTTACTCTAAATAAATACACACGGACTAGCCAGGAAGGAGCGGGTAGGCTCCGCTTGCTGCCGAATCACCCTTGATTAATCAGCTGGTAGATTCAGGGTGACTTTTTGTGTACACTCTCCACCCCCCCCCCCCCCCCCCCCCCCCCCCCCCCCCCCCCCCCCCCCCCCTCGCCACCACCATTCCTTCCCCCATTTGACCACCCTCCCTAAACCCATGAAAGGTGATGGAATCGGGGCAGTGCAGTCTGGGGCAATCCAAGCAGCCAAGCAGATGGAGCGTTGCAGCAATACACAAATTTACACTCACTGAATGTGTGTGCAAATACACAACACAGTTCAGTAGCTCTGACCGGCCACTTCAGCTCGCTCACTTTTAACAACGTGACACAGAGTTGTATTTCCAAGGCCTCAGCAGAGTCAGAAACATGGCAGACTGTCATATATCATAGACTCAGCTCAGTGTGTGAAGACGGTATCATCATCATCATCATCACTAAATCTGCTTATCAAAGTTTACTTTAAATGCAATTCAGCAGTGGAACTGAATTAAATATGAATAAAAATGTGCAGCACAACATCTGCACAGCAGAGACTTTGATCTATTTCTGCTTTAAAACATCAGTGTGAACAAAAGCTTTACACACAGTAGGCCGTGAGCTACGGAGCATCTCTCTCCACGGTTCCCTGTCCAACTCTGGCCTCCCCACCTTTCACCCCACCGTCTTTCTACCCCATCAAACTCACCACGACAGCCGGCACCAGAATCTCCCCCTGACCCTCACCTTGGCCGCCATCATTAGGGGTGGTTCTGTTCTCTCACCTGTCAGCTCCACTTCACCATGGATCAGTAGAGCCTCAGCCCAACTGTGCAGACCCCTGTCACTAGCATTGACCCTCTCCGCTCGTCTTGGCTTTATGGCTTAACACCCCCCCTCCCCTTCCTCATGCCCTGGTTTCCAAGCTCCTGCAGCTGATGTCCCAGCATCCACCTCGCTTCCCCCATGCTCCTGATGTGGTTCAAGTTCTCCGCTCCAACTCCAGACCTACCTAGCCCCTGGCCTTAGCCCCGCGGCTCCTGTGCCTCTGTTGCCCCCAGCATGGATCGACCTATCCTCGGGCAAGGTGTGGCCCCATGTGGCCCGCTTGTCCAGAGTACAGGTTATCAGCTCTGATCCCTGCAACGGACTTCTAGCTGAACCTGCTGCCCTGAGGGGGTGAAGGGATGGAGAAAGTGAGAAGTGAGAGAAGATTGAGCAAAAGAAGGAAGTGATGAGAGCGGGGAGCAGGAAAGAAGGGAAAAAAGCGACATAGTGGGAAGGGGGATGAAGTTTTGCCTGAAGGCAGGGATGAGGCAATGAGTATTCCTCAAAAACTAGGAGGCAGTTGGAGACCACCACAGGCACTACTACAGAGGGAGAACATGGAGGCTTTCAGGAGTGAGTCGAACATTAAGCGCCACTCCACAGTGGCGCGCTTTAACCAACCAACAAGACATCCTTCACAAAAGGACAAACAAACTGCTTGAAATTTTATCCTTTTAGGTAATTCTTCAGTTTTTATATCTGTTCATTCAATCACTTTAAATTAACTAGAATGGACCTTATTATGTGTGGCCGTGGCTTTCCCAGTCAAACAGATTCCCAATCTGTTGCTGGACATTAAGTCCAAAACCAAACCATATGCCACCAATTGGCACAAATTACCCCCGATCCAGATTATCAGTAGTAAAAGAAGGAAAAAAAACCTGTCCGAGTTTGAAGCATCATTAATTCTCCGACCGTTTTGTTTTGCAGTGAGCTTGCCAACCGCTCATTGAGGGTTGGTTTGTTATCGTGGTCGCAGACATTGTAATCAGGCCTCAATAATCACACTTCCAGAGGCGGAATGCGCCTGGGGCCTGAGCCAAGAGGCTCTAATGTGGGGCGCCATGGGCCGCTTGCCTGCAGACACAGAGGGCTGGCAGATGGAGGTTGCCATTAAACATGGACAATCAAAGAACACAATCACTGAGCAATATGTTGGGAGAGAGGAAGAAGATGTACAGGCTTAGTCTAAATTTAGTGTCATTAAAGGAATCCCGGGGATTTTCTGATAATAGCAACTATAGGCTCCACGCATCAATTTGATTAAGTCTTGAAGAAGAGCGACAGCAATATTCCTTCTTACCTTGATTATTTTAATTCTTTGGGATATCCCACGGGCAAATCTTGAGCCTCGCAGCAAATTTGCGTTAGCATCAGCTGCGTAGAAACTGACGAAAAGTTGGCAAAAGGCATGACAATTAAAGTAAAATAACAAAAAGTATGTGTAATGGTGGACAAGATAGTTTGATATGACATTTATCTGCACCTTTCCTCCATTCTGTTGGTCTCTTTATATCCCTCCACCATTTTCTCTCGTTTTCACCTCCACATCACCCCTTTACACAGTCTCATTTCCTCTCTCCGTGTTTCAGGACTTCAGGTTCCCGGAGTCTTGGAACATGAGTCGTATACAAGTGCTTCCCGTTTCACTTCCTGAGTGGAAAGACACGCAGAGGCACTGGTGGAAGCATGCGGCGGCATTCTCTCTGCACTCAAAGCTCCGCCATCACAACGTATATCACATTCATTTATTGCATCTGTTCATGTCAGTGGCAGGTACGCAACACTCAACCAACAAATGTAGGTCTCGTCCAAATGAACAAGACAGGATGCAATGAGGCCAACAGTGCTGAATCACAGCATCAGCACTTTCAGATCAGACTTTTAAAAATTAGCATCTTTTTTAATCGTAAATCTTTCTGTGGAAAGCTCTAGGCTTTTGTGTTTCCCTGTCTGTAATCATTTTCAATCATAAATCTCTCATCTTAAGCCATTAAGAAGAATGGCTGGCAGGGACTTTGCCACAGGGACAGTGCTGGTCTGTTGCAGCTCAGAGGATGTCCAAATACAGCCTGAAACGCACAACATGCAGTTGCAGTCTTTTCACTGAGGTCAGATGGCAGCATGTCTGGTTTGGCAGCTTTCATGTCAGTAAGAAGCCAGCTGGCGTTCAGGATTTCTGTAGTTGGAATGGTCTCCTTCTCAGATCTGAAAATGATCAAATTCCTGCAGAAATCTCAGATTTTTATTGTGTTTGGTGTTGCAAATACCTCACAACACGATCTGTTTCTTGATCTCATTTGTTTGCAACACTGTTCAGCTCATGTGAACGAAAAGAAAAGCATCAAACGAGGTTTTGTCAAAGTTTTTGTTTTCTTCATAAACAGCTCTGTGAGTTTTGTGTTCCACATGTTCAGATCCTGAGCCATGGTGACGGCCAGTTGTGGGAAAACAGCAGAGAACAGAGAGACCTCTCACAATTAAATATCCTGTCTTAAGTGTTTTGAGGGAGTTTGTGTAAACAGAGCTAAGTCAGTGCAGCAGTAAAACGATTTCCTCTCAGCAGTGCACCGCTTTGCTGATCAACATCCAGAAGAATTGAATCATATGTTTCATTTCCACGAGATGGTGACTTTTTTCTAATGCTTTCCACCAAGTGTTAATATAAAAACAAAATATTATCTAACTTTTACAATGCCTTCAAGTAGATTTACTGTAAGTGTTCAGAAATGGACAGTAATATCATCTTTAACTGTAATTACTGCAGATAAAAATATCTTTGTGGCTTCTTTTAATTTGGTGAAAGAAGAAGGAATTTATGACTAATCTACGTAAGTGCACCTTATTATTGCAGTAAATCATCAAAGCATCACATAACAGAAGTAAAACAGGCCTGAGCCTTTTCATTTAATCAAATTAAAGTGAACTGACATTAAGAATCATCATTTCTGGCTCCTTTTTTCCTTAGAAGCTGATTAGTTATGAGCCATGCTAGACCTTCTCAGTGTTAAACACATACTGCGTACAGTATTACAGAGTTAATGGGATAGATAATTGATAGTTAACCATAGGAGGTTAATAATAGATGCTTAATTGACTTCTATCAATTTGTTACACTGAGCATCACTGTCTAAAGAGCCCATTCGTATCTCCAGCAATGACTACATTTCTTTTTTATGATCAGCAGCACATTTGGGATTCACAAAGACTCTGCAGCAATAGAACAATGTATGAGCATTTGGAGGCAATGTAATTGGATATATAAATGATGGTTGGATGCCGCAGTGTGCACAGTTAATCTGAGGATTAATATGTTGGAAAAATTAGAGACAAAAACGGATTCAGATGTAAATGGCATGTGCAGAGTAAGAGGTGCCAAAATGTAGCAGCAAAGCAATGAAGGAAATGAAGTTTTATAAAAAGGAAATAAAAGTGTTGGCAGGAAAAAATGCTAAATGATAATTAACAGAGTTAAAGGGACACACGGGGAGCAGGAGGAGGTGACAGTGAAGGTGACAGGTGAGAGAAACCAAGGAGTTTTTATGCAAGGAGAGGTGGTTACTGAGTGAGAGCAGCTGGGCTGATTAACAGATGATCAAAGGAAAACTAAAAAGACAAAAGGTGAAAATTATTACAACATTCGCACTGCAGGCATGTTCAAATTTTATTTTATTTTTTTGGTTAGGTATAATTCTTGCATGGTGCACCTCATATGCAACCACCTTCAGACTCCAGCATGAACGATCTACAGCCCTGAAGTGATTAAAGAAAATGAGATGCCTGATGTTGCTCTATATTAAAATCCAAGTTCACTGAGATATCAGGAACATAGCATATGGAAAAAGCTAGAACCATCCTAGTCAGCAGAGACCATCCCCTTTTAGAGAAACGTGTTCTCCTTCCCTCAGGTTGTAGAAACAGCTCCTAATCATTTTGACCAATAATAGATTTCAAATGTTTAATGTTCCTTTTTGTGTGTGTGTAATTGAGTGTATTAGGTGTGTTGATGTGCTTGACACCAAATTTCACCATGCGGCACCAATAAAGAACTGAACTGAAAAAAATGGTTTTTACTTGTTAATTTTCAAACATGATCGATTAGTTTCACATGCAAGCTAAATGTGAAAAGTCTTCTACAACTATATCCTGCTTTAGCCGCCGAAAGAAAATAAGTGGGGAAACACTTGGGTCAGAAAAAGCCACACAAACCTATGTCACACTGAAAATTAGCATTCTTAGACTCACCCATCTTGGCTTGCAATGAGGAAGCATTAGCAACTCCACCACATGGCAGAACTCGTCCAAGCTCGTTTTGCAAAGCAAATGGAATCAGTGGAAGAGTCATGTTGCTGTTAGCCAATCAGAGGCGAGATGTCCAAATATCAGGGAATAAGACTCCAAATCCTGCCATCTTCTGCACCCCTCTGGTCTGGATCACCCGAGCTTTTTTCCACACCGAGATCGACTCACAAGGCATTCACTGAACCTGTCCAGAATAAAACTGCTGAAATCACTTTATGTGAGGAAGATTTTATGCAAATAACTTTATACTCATGTTTTGTATCGACCATTGAACTATGATAACCCTTTATCTGTCTGGTCAACCAACTGGTAGAACATACGTCTCATTGAAGCAACTTAAGACAACACCCACAAAACCAACACTTTGGGAGTGAAATCAATTATAAGATTTTATTTGAAAGTACCCTAGAAACTTCTTATGTAGATGCTGCACATTATACTTGCACCATATACAGTAAGTGGACATATACAGCTTTTGCACGTGCTAAAATGAAATGCAATAAAAAAAATACATCTAGAAATGTCATTTAAGAAAGTATTGTCTTGAAAGTAACTGCAATGAGTAAAATCTTGTTCTGTCAAGTATCTTAACTTAGACCAGCCTTTTATACACGGATTTAAAAAGTGTTTTCCAGTTTAGTTTGTCTCAAGAAAAAAAACCTAGGTTTTAAAAGCTAAAAGACAGAAAATATCAGGTTTCACTTCTTAGAAAAATAGTGACCATCACAGGTCAGCTACCGTCCCAGGCCCTCAAGATCCTTCCTAACTCTCTGGAAGTCGCCCTCTGTTTATTCATATCTGTTTCACCTTTTCCTGCTAAACAATTTGTGAGCGAGCCAAGAGGAAACCCATCCTGTGAGAGTTCCACATTAGTTCCTGTAAGAGCAAACAGCTGTAAGATGTTACACAACAGTACTGTGAATACAGACTAGAAAACTTAAATGAACTTATTTTTTAAAACAAAAAATGGAAACAGATTAAAAATAAAACACAATCTCTGTTAAATAGCAAATACACCAGTTCTCTTCCTCTTCCTACTTCTGTGACTCATAGCAATTTTACGCACCAGAGGGCTGATCGACTGATAATCTAAATGAATGTAAACAGAATGCATTGAAACACGGGCTTCGCAGTGTGCCATGCATCACTCAGAGAACTTGAACAAATTGGGAGCAGACTGATAGATGAACTTTAGTGAAGATATGTGGCTGCGCGACGAAGGGAAGGTGTTGGAAGGTTGAGCGTATTAATCATAGCAATTATTGAAAGTGTTTTGCACTGACATCATCCGTTGGGCCCATATATCAGCCCGGAGCAGCAGTCTTATATGACTTAGTGACACAGTCTGAGTGGAGGACATAGAGCAGTAAAAGTTAGCAGGTTATACGGAGTGAAAAATGGAGCCATCAGACAGCCATAAGCAGCCAGCATTTGTTATTCCCAGGATTTCATTTCATAAGGCAATGCTGTGAATGTTATTATGTTCTTTTTTAACTGTGACGTTCCCTTATTGGTTTTGCAAACTGGGCTAGTATTGTTGCCTTGAAAATAACTGCAAGATGAACTGAAAACAAAGGAAATGCAAATGTAACTTGACAATAAACATTTAAAGGGGACATATTATTCTAAACTCACATTTTGCATTTCTTTTGTGCCTCCATGCAGGTCTCTATTGCATCTATAAACACTCCAAATGTGAATAAACCTGTCCATTAATTTTCTGTCAGTGTTGGTTTAAGGACTTATGTGTCTAAAAGAATTTGTTTCAAAAAGTCCCCATTTGTGATGTCACAAACAGGGATATAATGCTGCGTTCAAGTTACCTCGGAAGTCGGAACTAGAAATGACGTCACACCCGCGTTAACAGCGTTCTGGTTACCATAGTCGGAGAAGTCGGAATTCCAATATGGCGGCGCCCTCGAAAACTGCTGTTTTGGTAGCTCTCAAAGAATACAGATGACTATCAAACAACACTTTTAGTTCGTTCAGCTTAGAGATGCAAGCGCCACATGTTCCATTGATTTTAAACGCACTCTTATATGTGTGTCTTGTAAAGTAAACACATTTCAACCAAAACTTACTGTTGTCGATACGGAGAGCTGCCATCTTGGATCTCGAGGTCGGAGTTCTGAAAAACGTCCGAGTTTCCGACTGGAAGGTCCGACTTTGCGGGGCTTTTTATTTGATTTTTCCTACTCAGAAGTCGGAATTTCCGAGGACAAATTGAACGCACCATTAGAAAAGAACCACCTCTTAACGTGCAAGAGAAAGCTGCCGCTGGAGGAGCAGAGGCTCTACTCCAAGCCCCTCCTGGACATTGGAGCTTCTCAGCTTATAGCAGGGACTGGGTGGGCAGGGCCAGCTCCAGCTGGTTTTCTTAAAGTGAGTCCTGAAATGACTCATTCTGGAAGGTACTGTTGAGAGTAAAACTGCTTAAATCGCTTTATATGGAGGGATTTTATGTGTATGTGTTCATGTTCTGCAGGCATAGAAGCAAAGCTGGAATGGACTTCCTTAAGATCAAAGTTTTCAGAGAATTGGTTTGAAGCTATAAATTATAGAATAAGATATTTTTTTCTTAGTTTTACGTGTTTGTTCTCTTTATTGTTTAGTTATTATAGCATGATCGTCTTGATGTGTTGTGCAGCCGTTACAATACAAGTGCATTGTGTATTTGTTGACCGTTTGCAGAGCTGAATGTGTAGCTCATTGTTCTACCCTCTTTCCTTCAGTGCTGTGAGAGTCAGACACATTTTTGTACATGACATTTATTTATACGCTGCATGGCTCTTTCGTCATCCTTTGTGTAAGCCTGCACAGCACTCCTTCCCTCCCTAAATTTAAGATATTGTAAACACACTCAAGCCTTTCCCTCTTTGGAAACTCTCAGGAACATCAGAAGGGTCCCTGGGTTTCTTACGAATGTCCGCCGTCCTCTGGGCAGTCGCCCAATTGGCAGCAAGTCTTCTGCCCTGACCCTGAACCTCGAATACGAGAGGTTAGCCAAGGGCCAGCACAGAGGCTGAGGGTGGGTGTGGTGGCAGAGGTCAGGATGGTGGAGGCGGCGAGGGGGACAGACAGCTATTAAACACAAGAGAGGAAGGCGCATCAGGATGTGTCTTTTATAGCCGGCTGGTACTTGAAGGCATCAAACGTCACTCCCTGAGATGAGAGGGAGGCGGGCCAGCTAACAGATGAATCCTGTACAAGTGGAAATGATCGGACCAGGGTTTTTTTACAAGGTCAGAGCAAGGTCAGTGAAGGTTTAGGGATTCAGTAAAAGCTTCAGAGATAGTTCAACCTCACATTGTCTCCAAAGTTTGCTCAAGGCCTGGATGCAAATTTTGTTTGCTCTGAAAACTGGCAGATTTGGTCTTTACTTAAACCTTAAAGCAAAAACTAGGCACTATAGGTGAGATGATTCATCATACCCTCTAGATGAACCCCTGCCTCCTACCCTCTAACCCGCCAACCCTCCAGTCATCCCACCTCTCCTTTAACACTGTTGCTTCCCTTGTTTCATTTTCATTGTAACCCTCCTGCAGGGACTTGAACTTGTTGCCCCATCTGAACTGGTGTGACAGCTCACTAAATCACTGCCTTTTAGTGGCACCGCCCCCTTTTTTTATACACTTTAATCACCAGACTCCTGTAACCAGGAATATTGGGCCCAGCATGTGGAATTCTCCTCATAAAAGTAAAGGTACGGGGCCACTGATGTGCTTCTCATGGTTGAATCACGGCTTGAATTCATCTACTTCTTGCTGAGAGGTTTGTTGACCGGGGGTGGGGGGGTATTGACGGTCTCATGGTTGACGATCAATTGCTGAGGAGCAACAGGTTTTAGGCCGTAAACTTGAGGTCATCTCCTGTCTGGCTGATGGTTTCTCATCTTGGGATGTGTTGGTGGTGGTGGTGGGAGGCCTTGGATTTTTGCAGGTTATTTATGGTTAGTCACAGCTTCAGGAATGGTTCAGAATGATCGAAGGCTATCTTTTACCTTTATTCTGTCACAGCTTTAAAGTGGTTAACCCTTTTCGTACTCACAGTGAAGAAAAACAGAAGAAATGGAGTATTATCTAATAGCTAGAGGCATGTTTTGACAAAGTGATCCCACATTAGATGAGATGCACCCACATTTCCAAGTCCAAACTCTTCTTCTCTCATCCTTCCTCTTCTTGTCATCTTCATATTTGTGCTTTGATCAGTCCTTTTTCTCAGCATTCATTCCCCTATCTGTCCTCTTCTCTCCTCCACCGCTCCCTTTATTTCATCTCCAACTAAACATTAATCCTCACCCTCCCTGAGGAAGCCCACTTCGTGCAGCAGTGAGGGTATTTAGAGCCAGTGTTGACATTGGACAGCGCGTTAGATAAATATCCCCAACTCAAAACCACAAGACAAATGGCAGACCTGAACTTGCTGTGTTCTGGCAGCAGGTTTGCTGGTGTGGCTTTGCTGTGGCCAGCTTTTCAGTAAAGGTGACGTCTTACTACTAAAATAAATCCAAGGGAAAGGTCTATACCGGGATGTGTGGATCAATGGGAAGCAAATAGAGCTGAAAGTAGATAGGGTGCAATGGATGGAAATGAAAGATGTGATGCAACTGGCAACTTGGTGATAATATCATTCAAATGCAAAAAAATATATATGAAAATGGATGATCTTCTAAAACTGCATAAAGAAATGTTACAACTCCTCCTGTCAACCATGGTGTAATAGTTACTGGTGCCCATGACATCACTCCAAGGTGAAAACACAGCCCTCACAGGCAGACGGGGCCCCGTGACTTGTGACAGGCTATCTACACATACTCAACACATAACCACATGCATGCACACAGACGGCACTCTGCACCCCACACACACTCGCTTTCTCTCTTCAGAGATATGGGGCCTGTTCTGACAACCGCCAAGTTGACTTGGCATTGGTCGGGCTGGAGAGATCCAAGAAAAGCAAAGCAGACCCACGAGAGGGCTGGGGCTTTTGTGTTTGTGGAGTGTCACACTTCATCACGAGGGAAACCCATAACAGGCCCAGGAAGATCTTTGAAGCCATGGGAGGGGTGTGTGGGAATCGCCTCTGTGGCTACCTCTGATGTCAACTTCAATATTCTGATTGCCGGCTATTTCCTGGATTAGGATTGTGTTTGTCGGCTGAGAGGAAAACTGTCCAAGGATTGTATATCAGAG
This sequence comes from Aphyosemion australe, assembly GCA_006937985.1. Classification (NCBI taxonomy): domain Eukaryota; kingdom Metazoa; phylum Chordata; class Actinopteri; order Cyprinodontiformes; family Nothobranchiidae; genus Aphyosemion; species Aphyosemion australe. The sequence goes on from SSNS01000054.1 coordinate 1,743,258, forward strand.
AGTAGATGAGCTAATTACAGAATCCCACCAGACAATTTTCAGATTGTAAACTAGTTTGCCAACACTTGCTATTGCGATGCTTCTCTCCATCTTTTTGTTGAGCCAGAATTTATACTTTAATGCTGTTCATTCTTTCCCAGTCTTGCTGAAGGCTTCATATAACATGTTAGGGCTTGTTAAACCAAGATAACTATAGGCAGACATGTGTTTTAGAGATAAATTAAATATTGAGCTTGGATGGAACAACAAGGAAACTTGCTTTTTTAAGTGTTCTTCAGCTGGGTAAGGTGAATGCAGTGCGTGCAGTTTTCTTTGGCTGCTTGATAATTAGTAGAATGGTGGTGCACTGTAATGGACCACATCCCTTTGGCTGGAGCTTCACAAGCCTCAACCACAAAAGCCATGATTTGATTTTAGGATGCTAGAAGCAGGGAAGGACCACTAGAAATCAAGGAGAAATATTCAGGAAAATACATTTGTCCTTTAGGGACAGTTGAAAGGCTTGGTGGTTGGAAAGTTCTCATACTGGGTTGTGTGGATCAAAAAGTAGGGATTTTTTACAATTAGTGTGAAGGTCTTGGCAAATGCTGAAGTCTTTGAAAGATTCTCGTTTACAACCCTGAAGCTTGGATTTGCAAAGGTTCATTTGCTGTTTTACACACTGGCTTTGTGTTTGGTGTTACTCAGGGGCGTGTCCAGGGAGTGGCCTGGGGTGGCACATGCCACCCTTGGAATCTGATTGGCCACCTCAGGTGCCACCCCATAGACATGAATACAAAGACGCCCCAATGGGCGCTGGAGAGCGTAACAGTGTTGCCGCCATATTGGATGGGTCTCCTCACTGTCTAAAGTCAATGCAGAGGGGTCAACTATGCCCGTTTTTGTGCAGCCTACGGTTGAAACAAATGGTGTACTATTGAAAACCGATCACGTGGGATTACTATTGACTTTTCTAGCCTACCTGATGGGATATGGGTAAGCTAGGGATGCTCTGATCCGATCACGTGATCGGAAATCGGTCCCGATCACGTGACTTTCAAAGGACTCGGAATCGGTTGAAAAAGATCGGATTTAACCTATAAAACAACAAATATGACATTTTAAATTCATTCTGATATCTTAACAAGTTCCTCTATATCAATATTATTTGTTTCTTGGTCAAAAACAACACCATTACGTCACACATTGTACGGCAGGTGGGAATTCAGACACCATGCTGTTAGCTAGTACGCTAACGCAGAGCTAACTTGTCTCCACAGGAGAGCTAAAATATCTGAATGTTGGTGGTATTTTAAACCGGACAGCAAAGGCAGTGTAACAGCCACTTGTAATGTGTGCATACTGGGCATTCAACATGCTGGAAAAGACAGCTGCATGATAAGCAGCCTTCAAAATGAAATACTTCCTCCTTCAGCTTTTTTCCCTTCAGGCGTCGCCACAGCGAACCATCAGTCTGGGTTAAGTCCCAATTCACACAGCGGCATCGCTAACGAAAACACGGAGCCAGCCAACAGTGAAAATTACGTTAATAAACAGAGAAATTGCCGACAACAAAACGTCAGAGTTTCTCATTCAGCAACAAATGCCCAACATTACGTGCGACTCTCACACGAAAAATACACGTTTTTAACGAGCAATCAACGTGTCAACAACACATACTTTACGCGTGAAAATTTTGCGTGATTTCAACCAGCAAACAACATGAAAACAACGTGTTAACACACGTGCCTCCCGGTCACGGAAACGCGCATCACTCCACAGCCACATTATGAGGACGTAAAAAAATTGAAATATGAGCATCTCAGCTACTTTTAAATTTATTCATGATATTAACATGTTTTTTATTAATGTACTTCCTAATAAACAAGTGATGTTTTTGGCAGATAAACTAAGGAAATGACATTTAAAAAATTAAAAGGAAAACTTGGACGTGTTTTCCCTTCATTTCTTCTTTTTTAATGCTTTACTGAAGTATCGGATCGGGACTCGGTATCGGCAGATACTCAAAGTCAAATGACTCGGACTCGGATCGGGAGCAAAAAAATGTGATTGGAACATCCCTAGGGTAAGCACCTTTCTCAGTAGAAATGAATGCACTGGGGGCAAATGGAGACCCATCTAAGATGGTGGCCAGCCACTATATGGCAGCTCCAATAGGCAGCGCCAGTCCACGAGGCGTCTACGTATATATGTCTATGTGCCACCCTACTGAATTGTCCACAAAAGGCTAGGGGTAAAACAAAAAAAGCATAACCATCATGCCACCCATTCACAAAGTAGTGCCCCACCTGGGCCACCCCATTTTAAAAGATCTGGACACGCCACTGGTGTTACTCAATGCAAGTTTAGTAACTTTAGCTTCTGGGACATTTTTCTGATTAAAAAATAAAAAAAAAAGTGATCATTTTTTCTAGGTGTTGATTTTATTTTCCATGTAATTCGTACTTTGCTGCTGAGTGATCAGTGATCTGTTATTTGATACTAAGCATTTTTGTCAAGCTATTTTTTTCCAAATGTGGTTGGGCTCATAAACCTAAATCTTTTGCCAATAATTCTTTTAAATATAACAAATATAAGTGCTTCAGAATTCTTTAAAGTTTACTCTTTTACCTAAATTGCTGCCATATTCATTTACTGTAGATCAGAAACTAAAATATAATGAAAGGTAAATAAAAGCAGACATTATTCTGGCATCGTTTTAAAATAATTCTTTCAGAAGTAAAGCTATTTTGAATACCAAACAATCGCTAAATGATCTCATGGCTCTCACAAAATCAGCTAATGAAGCAAAACATTTTTTCATGATTTCTAATGCTTTTCACTTTGAAACTGGAACAACTGTAAAGCCCGATTTTCACCGGGTGATTTAAAATAAAAAGACCTCAGTGACTGTTTGAAGGCTGAGGCTGTTGTTAAAGACGATGTCATAATCAAACACAATTTGGATCAAACCACGACTTTATTTCACATTCGCTCACATTTGCAATCAAGGACCGATTAGCCTCAGACATTAATGAGCCTACTAATCCATTTGGGCCCTCGTGATAACAGTTAATTGTCTGTAAAAATGTGTACAGATCCCTGTTTGGGTTGTTTACTAACTGATTTGGATGTGGCTGGGCCCTAAAGAGGTATCATTATGCTGATAGTTCTGTGGAAAATGAGCCCCTGATGGAGGAAAAACACCAGAGTGGAGTGGAGTTAAGAATACACTGAGCTGCTTCCAGCTATCACTCACTTCACTGCAAATTTATCACTAGTTGAACAAAACATTTGGGTGTCATCAGTGCTCATTTAGCTTCATCTATAATTAACATGAGATTTCTATTTTTGCACTTATGTTACAGAGAGAGTGAATTCAGTTTGCATTTACATCAATGATTCCCAAGCTTGTCTCATTGACAACTCCCTTCATCTGTGTCCAAGACAGACGAAGGACCCCTAACCCCAAATCCTACCAGCATACACATTAAAAGTGATCAATTGCAAATTTTATACAGTAATACAGAGTAATAACTCTTATACAGATTTTGCTTAAACTATTAGGTGAGTTATTGGGATTATATGTATGTACTTTTTCCAATATAAGCTTGGTAACCTCACAACCTCATACAGACAAAATTTAGGGGAACCCCCTGCAATCTTGTGGGGACTCCCTTAGGGGGTAGCGGACCCAAGGTTGGTTACCACTAATTTACATGATATTTAGTTCTTCACAATCAAAAGTAAACAAACAAAAAAAAAAAAAAACACACTTTTCTGCAGGCAGAGTTTGAGACTTTTGTCATGTCTCATGTCACTACTTCATGTTTTTGATCAATTTAAAGGGGACATTTTATGCAAACGTCTGCTGCCATATGGGGCTCTACTTCCTCTATAAATACTCCAAAGATGGGGGGGAAAACATCCATCCATTTTTTGGTTTTAGGAATAATGTGCCTGAAACAAGCCATTTGAAAAAGACCAATTTGTGATGTCACAAAAGGGGAAAGTACAATAGAACCACTTTTCATGTGCAAGATGTGGAGGAGCAGCAGCTCTACTCCAAGCCCCTCCCAGATATTGGCGCTTCTCACCTAATAGCAGCCAATCAGACAATTCTTCCCCAACAGGACCAGAAAATTCCCATTTAGGTTCTGCAGTGAGTCAGAAAAGAAGCATGTGATTTAGCTTGATTTGTTTCAGACGCTTCTTACTGAGAATTCTAAGAATGAGAATTTTTTAGTGAGACCCAACTAATCAAAATGGTTTGGTTCTTGCAAACCAAAAGAAAATGATTTGGAATTGGTTTGATCCCAGATCCAGCCTTGGTGCAGAAACTAAACTAGATTTGCATTCTGCTAAAAATCAGGTAGTCACACATGGTTTGTAGTCACTCCTTCTGCAGCTGAATTAAACAATTCTGGGTCTGGACTGGACTTAACTTTCTAAATCAAAATAGGATCAAATCTAGTTTGAACTAATGAGCCACAAACTGGCTCTCTTTTCTTGAGCTGATGTCCAAATTAAATAGAAATCAACTAGGATTATTATTATTTTCATTGTGCTTTATGCTAAATTTTTGCAGATGATAATTATGAAATGGACAATTGTCTACATTACAGCTAAAACAAGCTTTTATGTGCATTTAAAAATAACAATTAAAGATAGACTTTCATAATATTGCCTGTACATTTTCACAATTTTAATAGAAAACAAACATAAAAGAACTGTTTTCATTAGCAAAAAGTCATTGAATTACCAAGTCCCATCAATATAAAACTTTTATAAAGCAGTATGCATGATGCACCACTTCAGCTGAAGAATGCACCTGCTTTATCATTTTGTTGAAGCAACCAAAACTGTGTGTGTGAGTTTGTATTCTGGCCACTCAGCCTGCAACCTTGGCCGGCCTGTTCTGACACTCAATTTATTGTCTTGTGATTTGAGGCCTTAGTTTCTCATTACACCCAAAGTTTTTGTGTCCTTGTGCAGCAAAAATTAGCTTGTGTGTTCGTGTAAATCACCTGTCATATGCACATGCTCCTTTAAGGAAAGGCCAAGGGTGTCATTTGATTCCTGCTGCCTTGCTTTCATATTTATGCGTCTCATATTCACGTCCGTTGGCCGTGTCTCGGTTGGGCTATCCATCAACACTTTTTATCCCCATCGCACAAACAATATGGACATAAAACGTTCTCACATGTCAGCAAAATGCTGCCACAAATAAAACGCGAACAACACACCTCTTTATTTGTCTAGATAATAAACTGTGTAAATTAAAAGCAATAAGAAAGTAAATTTGCATTAGTCATACGCGACAAGCTTGGTTTTTAATAAAAATCACACATGGGACAAAGGCTGCAGATGTTCAAGTATAACTCAAAAAAATTGGAAGACAGAGGTGATGTATTAACAAGTTTACACACTGAAGGACAAGCAGACTCAGGAGGTTGTGCTCTGCTTGCCTAGGATTGGGATATTTTTCAAGCTAACATGTCAAAGGAACATTTTATAAAACTATATCACCCATCCTTTCAGAAAAAATGGTCCAAATGTATTTCTTGTTCTTGTATTTTTTTTAAATTCACCAATTCTTCTTGGATTTGTCAGATAGGGGTGGCTATTATTTGTTTAATAACACTGTATTTTCACGAGCTGAAAGAAATATAACCTGATTTTTTTATCGAGGTTTGATCAAACTGTTATTTTAGGCTGAAAAGTACATTTTAAGGATTAGAACAGATAAAAAATAAAATAAAATTTAAAGACCAAGTTTGCTGAGAAACTGTTTTTTTTTACTTATTTTTTAAATGTGATCAGTCCCTCTGAGATTCACATGCATGCTAAACATAAGAATAGTCTTCTACCCCTATTTCCTTCATTAGCTGCTGATAGAAAATAGACAGGGAAATGCTTCAATTAGAAAAAACAGTCAATTCTAAGTCATACAGAAAATTATCATTCATGGACTCACCCATCTGGACTCGCAATGGGGAAGGCTGTTGTTGGAGAGAGCAGAGTGCATCTCGTCAAGTAGAAGCTAACCGTTAGCATTGCTAACTCCACAGCACAGCAGAACTACTTCAAACTTAAGTTATTTGTGGAGATAAAGCATCAACGTTGCAAAGCAGTCAGTGGTAGAGTCTCGTTGCTGTTATCCAATCAGAGGCGAGATGTCTGAATGTCAGGAAATAAAGACTCCAAATTCTGCCGTCTTCTGCTCACTGCTCCTCTAGATCACTTCTAGTTCCTGAAACAGGAGCGCCAGAGCTTTTTTTCCACAGAGGTCAACTGACAAGGCATTCATTTATACCAGAGACTACTGCGTTGAAAAAACTAGTGAACTTGGTCTTTAAAATGTAGATCAAATAATACTTTGCTGCAAATTGAAAAATCCAGAGTTAGTTGGCTTTAATATTCACAATATATCAAAAACAAATTCCAATAATTAAAAAGATCCCTTTATGCAGGCTGTGCTGCCTGAATCACAATTTACAATTATGCTCATCTGCAGGTTGTAGGTTTTTCCAATTATTCTGAATGAAAAAAAAAAACAGTAACAAAAACAAAAAAGAGAATCTAGTTAAAAGCGAGGGGATGAAAAGACGTCTTTCTCAATTTTGTACTCTCAGACAGAATCAGTTGCCTTTGGCCTGCTTAGGGGTAGAAGGTGAGGGAAGCACACAAAAGCAGTGCAATTATTCTGCTCTGGCACAACAACAGAGAGCAAAAGGAGCATCAAAGGCTTTCCTCTGAGCAAAATAGGGCTCCCTCAGAGGAAAAGCACAACCTGTGTGTGAATACCAGTGCATGGACTTTTTGTCCGCGTCTGAGTCCTAAAAAAAAGTACAGTATGTATTGATAGCGGTATAATACAATGAAGTTTTTACTATAAATATTCTTTATTAGTGGAAAAAATGACCTCATTGCATAATTCAAAAACTCCTGAAGAATGAATAGAATTACATGTGAAGTATTTTTCTCCTTTATCCAGTCTACAAATGAATTAAAAAACAAAATGATTAATTTGTTTAATTAATTAATAAAACATTTATATTTCTCTGCCCATTCAGTCTGTCCTTTTAATAAGCAATGTGAATATAGATTTACATTTTCTAAGCTTTTTGAATTCATTAATATTGTTGTTAGTCATTAGTTTTATATTATTATTGCATTTTAAAAGTGTATTATTGCTATTCTAAATGACAATACTTTGTCTTAAACTGTTTATGTTAAATGTATAGTTTGTAATTACAGTGCTGAAATTATTATAATAGGCTGCTTTGGTAATGCTCATTTATTGAAAAATGCCCATGAGGATTCAGCATTTAACGCTGAATCCAATGAGGTGGGAACAGAAGGGGGTGGATTTTCTTTCAGGCATATCCTAGGACATCTTATTTAGCTAACGGGGTCCTAGCTAAACCCGGAAGTCTTCCTCTCACATGTTATGTACATTCACCGGTTGCTAAGCGAAGTTATAACACTTCTCGCTATTATAGACAATAGTTTTGCGTTTATAAACCTCTAAAACGGATATACGAAGATGAAAGTGGTTGCACTGATAAGGTAACCGCAGCTTTCTTCCTCCTGTCGCTGATATTTTGTGTTACCAGAGAGAGACCTTAGAGGAAATGTTTACCTGTCACTTCTCAGAGCCACATGTAAACGAGGGTGGTGTTATTACTTATAGAGATGTGCAAATACAATTAAAACGTTTCTATTTTAGTAAATAAATGTAAAATTTCTCGTGTAATAATTGCAAATATGTTTCGCAACATTGTTTCTCTATTCTGAGCAAACACAGCCCACAAACTCTGCAAAAGATAAAAAAAATTGTCAGTATGATTCAAACTTAGATTTACCTCTGCACTTGTTTTCTGTTTGGCTGTGCTACAGTGGAGGCAAGGACAGCTGCTACAACATGATGCAATGTGTTACTGCTGGACACCAAATTGTTGCTCTGGCCAACCTGCGTCCAGCTGATACAGGTAAGAAAATAATGATTTTATCTTTAAAATAATCCACATCAATTAGCTGCATGTTATGGGTTTGCCAGCAGCAGCTCTCTTGACATACGTGTGCTATTTTTTCTGACATATCATTGAGACTTGATCCTTTTTTGCAATCACGTGATTCACATACTTATTTTTATTATGTAACAGATGAGCTGGACAGCTACATGTACCAGACGGTGGGCCACCAGGCTATAGAGCTGTATGCTGATGCCATGGACCTGCCTCTTTATAGACACACCATCCAGGGTTCCAGTCTGGACACCAGCAGAAACTACAGCAAAACAGAGGGAGATGAGGTGGAGGACCTCTATCAGCTGCTGCAACTGGTCAAGGTACTCTAGTCTTTAAAAAGTGTTTAGGAAAGAGATTTCTCCTATCAGACATTTTAATTGATTTATTCAGAGATGCTACTTTACTTGTGGTATTTGTTACATTATTTTAATGAGTAATCACGAGCAAGAACAACTAGATGTGTGTTGTCCAAACTGCAAATATGGAGATTTGTGAACCTCAATGTACTTTGAAAAATGTCAAGTCTTGGAAAATGTCGAGTGGGACCTCATTTTCAAGTGTAACGTGTTTACATTTTCAAAATTTCCATAGACTACAGAAAACAACAAGCTGTGTGAATGCTGAAACAAAATTTTCAGTTTAAAGTATGAATAGTGCAAAATGACAGGTGGAACATTGTTGAAAAACAGGCATACAACATGTCCAAAGTATAGCGCATGGGCCACTTTTGGCCCTGTGAGTGATTTTATGCAGACCTTGACTGAATTTAAATAATTCCCGCAATGCAGATAGACACTTTTTTTTTTATAATTCTTATGTTATGATTTTACCAATGGGGGCCTAAAAATAGCACATAACTTAAAACACAACAAGGTGCATGAAGTAAGAATGGTATCATGTGGTCAAAATTGGGTACTGCAGTCCATGTACCAAAATAAACCAGTCTTCTTTGAGCAACTGTTGCCAGTTACAGATCAGCACCAGAAGATTCTAGATGACAAGCAAAGACGAGTCATACACAGTTAGATGATGAGTAGATAAATGCATTGTCATATCTGGTGTTGGCGCTCTTGGGTGTTTTATGGTAGGGAGCACTTACTAGACTTATTATGGTAGTATGCCTCGGGCATTAGGGGAAGTATGGTTTTTTGCCGCCCTGCTGTTATAGTTCTGAACGACTCATTAAAGGTGGAATATGGAACATGAACACCAAAGTGACATCTAGTGTGTGGAGGATGTAGTTGCAACAATAGAACAAGGTTTCCAGCCGTCAGAATTAAAGTTAAAGTTAAAATCCCACTAGTTGTCACACTAATGTGTGTGAAATTTGTTCTCCGCATTTGACCCATCCCCTTAGGGGAGCGGTGAGCTGCAGACACAGCCGCTCTCGGGAACCATTTGGTGGTTTAACCCCCCAATCCAACCCCTTAATGCTGAGTGTCAAGTAGGGAGGCATTGGGTCCCATTTTTTCAAAGTCTTTGGTATGACCTGACCGGGATTTGAACCCCGATCTCCCAGTCTCAGGGCGGACACTCAAACCACTAGGCCACTGAGCTGGTATGGAATTCCAGGTTCACTGGCGATACGTGAAGTGACCAGCCAGCACCATGTCCAGTGACAACCTAAACTCACTCTGGTTTTAGATCTTTTATGGTCGCTCCTCTTCTGAGAAGGATAACGACATCTTCTGGGTCAGGGTTAGACGTCAAACGTGAATAAAAACCATCTATCCATCCTGTCAACGTTATGCCTAAAACAAGCCATTTCAAAAAGTGACATCACACAATATGTAATATTTAATAGAACCACACCTGATCTGTCGAAGCTGGAAGAGCAGCGACTCTACTCTGAGCCCCTCCCGGATATCCAAGCTCCATTGTTTTTTAGGTTTATGTTGCTGGCTGTTTGGCATTCATTACATAAGATTATTATTCCTTTATGATGTGGTCCTGTTGGCTTCATCAGACCATGATCTCTAGCTTTCGCTGGAGCAGTTCGCAGCCGACTGTGAAGCAGCTGGGATGAGAATCAGCTCCTCTAAATCCAAGACCATGGTCTTGAGTCAGAAAAGGTTAGACTGCCTTCTCCAGGTCTGGAAGTCCTGCCTCAAGTGGAGGAGTTTAAGTATCTCGGGGTCTTGTTCACGAGTGAGGGAAAGACTGAGCGTGAGATTGATAAGTGGATTGGTGCTGCATATGCAGTGATGCAAGCTTTGTACCGGTCTGTTGTGGTGAAGAGAGAGCTTCGCCTTCTGGCTCAGCTCTTGATTTACCCGACAATCTACATTCCTACCCTCACCTATGGTCACGAGCTTTGGGTAGTGATTGAAAGAATGAGAATGCTGATACAAGTGGCCAAAATTAGTTTTCTCCGCAGGGTGTCTGGGCTCTCCCTTAGACATAGGGTGAGAAGCTCGGTCATCCAGGAGGGGCTCGGAGTAGAGCCGCTGCTTCTCCACATCGAGAGGAGCCAATTGAGGTGGCTCGGGCATCTAGTTAGGATGCCTCCTGGACGCCTCCCTGGTGAGGTTTTCTAGGCACGTCCAACAGGGAGGAGACCCAAGGGAAGACCCAGGACAGGGACTATGTTCCTCATCTGACCAGGGAACGCCTTGGGATTCCCCCGGAGGAGCTGGCCCAAGTGGCTGGGGAGAGGGAAGTCTTAACCTCTCTGCTTAGGCTGCTGCCCCCGCAACCCAACCGCAGATAAGCAGAAACTATGGATGGATGAATGGATGGATATTATTCCCTTATTCAACCAGGTGAAAACTCATTGAGAAATCAAGTCTCATTTCCAAGAAGGCAGAACAAGAACAATGCAGGGACTTGCACATATCCACACGTTACAACAAAAGCTTAATAATAGACCAAGGAAACAACAGAGTTACAAAGTCTTTAAATGTAACAGGTTGAGATGATTCCATGTGTAAAGCTACATTTGCCCAGAGAGTTTTCTCCATCTTTTAAAAGTGTTTTAAATTGACCTAAAGAATCTCAAATTGTAATCTTCATTCTGAAGGTTATTAAAACATGACTTTTCACAAACGGCAATGCCAGAAGAAAGCAAATATATGTTTTCACCAAGGAAAATAAGAAAACATAGTAGCACGCAATAACTTGAAAAAAGCAAGTTTAATCTGATTACTGGTTTGGAAAATGTTACTATAGATTACTCGTTACTAAAAAGAGTAATATTAGAGTAACGCATTACAAATTGTTTTTGACATCAGCTGATGTGTCGTGCAGTTCCTAGCTCTTGTTGTCAAGAGCCACCAATTTGCTTGGAAAAGTAAAAAGTTGTGTTAGAGCTTTTAGTCTGTCTCATTTCGTATGCTTTAACTTCGCTCCTAAGTGCTGTAAGTTTTCTACTCGCCTCGCTCCGGAACATTAGTGTGCTCGCTGTATCGGTTGATCAAAGTTTCATGTGCAGAGTTGAAGAGAGGTGCCCTTCAACAATGGCTTCATAGGAAAAAAAAGTTCCGTATTTTTTTCATCTCACTTGACAGAAGATCAGATACAAAAATTAATCACTGAATTAATATTTCATCAAACACCACGTTTGCCAGGACGCTGAGAAAATATTCATTTGATGGCAAATTATGCATGAGACCTCGGTGGTCCGGTGTGGTGCAGGGTGGCTGACTGACAGGTCTGAGATAACTGCATGTGTGTTTAACTCACCGCTGGTGCTACCTGTCTGTCTGACCGCCTGCAGCCATGAGGAAGCTACCTGGACAGAAACTTCAACAGCACCAAGAGCTTTTCCTGCTGTCAACACAAGCTGTTTGTGCGGATTGATCCTGTGTAACACTTTATCCCCTCTGCACCCCTACACAACCTCATATTTTAGCAAGATACATCAAAATTTAAACTCCTCCTTTGGGATTGTGGATAGGAGTTTGTTGTTGAGATGGGAGCTGGCTCGATGGTGGAAATAAGAAGGATGGGGTTTTCTCATGGTCCTTTGGTTGTGGAGAGGTAATGTAAGGCTGCTCCGGGGCTTCGGCTTGTCCACACATACAGCCTTCATGGCAAGGGCCATTCTGCGTGCCTGGAGGCAGTTCGCACACTCTTCTGTTTGTTTTTGCCATTTTCTATCAAAATTGCCAAGTTGACACATTTCATTTCACAGAGACGTCGTTGATCTGGTGTTTTGTTGTGAGTATAAACATATTTATACAGTTTAGTTTCAAGTTTTTGAAGTTTCACAATCATTCAAATTCAGATATTTCTGTTGCATGTGATGCAATACCTTCTCTGCCTGTGGCCATTCCTCTAATTGCAAAAGCCTGCTAATTTCCCATTTCCAGGGCTCCTCTGGCCTGACCCCGGCAGTCAGACAGGCCATAGATCAGGGCAGTCGGACTCCCACGGGGCCCTTACAGGCCTGCAGACCTCCAGTCATGTCCCCATTTACCCTTCTCACCATCATCAACAATCCTGCACCATAAACAACAGGCTTCCTCTTTTGCTTACTGAGTGATGGCGACCATAAGAATACAACTTGATGTCTCAAGTTTCAGTTTCAGTTGCTGCTCTGCAACGCTGATTTCTTTTTGCTTTGCCTTCTCACTAATCAGATCTTTGACTAACTCAAACCTTGTGTTCTGCATATGTTAGGTGGCCAACTTCATTAATTATTCCACTAAAAGTAAAAAGCATTAAAACCATCTCAAATATTTACTTTATCTTTTAGTCAATTTCAGTCTAGCAGAAATTATATTTGTAGTTTTCTGTTTTACTGGGTGAAAAAACATTGAAAATGCTTCAGGTGTTGTTAGGAAGTGAAGAAGTGGGTGGGAGAGTGAAAAAAGATAGAAAACGCTGATAATTTGCTGTTACATCATTATTGCTTAAAACAGTTTTCAAAAGAATAAATACGTTCTGTTTAGGAAGTGTGATATTTTGAAACAAACTCTCAAAGAAGTTTGAATTAATTAGAAGTTACACGATTACATATGGCAAAAGACACTTTACTGTAGATGATTTTTTTTCTCAGATCCAACATTGAAGAATCTCGGGTAAGTATTTCTCCCTCCTCCTCTTTTCCAGCGCCTGCAACCAACTTGTAGCATGAGCCAACAGTGCCATCTATGGATCGTTCAGACTCACTGAGAAGCCAAACTTGCCTGAGAACGTCTTAAACCACTCAGATTCAAAGGAAGAGATCAAATTCTTCAAAACCACTGTTGATAGATGGGAAAAAAAATTTAATTATAATAGAAAAAAAAACGAGCTATCCTTTTTCTGGCAGTAGTGATAATGGCAGAATGACAATGTGGCTTTCACTCTGGTCCTTTGCTCTCATCGCTGGCTGTGCGTGGCAGTGCTTCCTTTGAAGTGTGTAACCTGATCGACTTGCAAGCCACACCGTTCCCTGTCCCATCCTGCTAGGTGCTGATCTTTGAACTCATTCTTTGAGGAGGAAAAGTAGCAGTTCTGGTGAAGCACTTTTGAACATTTTTGACTTAAGGTGGTGTGTTTCTGTGAATAAAGCGCATATTTGCACCATCTGTAAGCTTTGAAAACTAAATTGGGATGTAAACATCACGTTAGTTCAAATTCTCCTTCCTGTGTCGAGGTCCGTCTGTGTTACTTACAGGATAGCATTTAGCAAGTGATTTGCCCACACTTCAACTGTGCGGTTGGTCTGCTCTTCTTTGCATGATCCGCTCTTATGTGTGATACAGATCAACAGTGTCAGTCACCCCTGGCTGTAACGCCAGTCCCCTGCTGCCCAAAGCCTGCAAAACCCCCTCATATTAGTCATATCACATCCCTCATGTCCTATATCCTTCTCCCCATGCTCTGTGACCTGACACAGTGGCTCTTTATGCCCCGTGACCCTGCTTGTGTGTGTTTGCTTGCGTGCACGTCCGTGTGTTCAAGGTCAGGCCCAGCTGGGCCTCTTACTCAATAACAGGTCTATCTCTGTCCTCCTTACACACCTCTACCTTTCCATTTTTCCTCCTCTTTCAACAATTCAGAGTCAACAGAGCCCTCTTCAACTTCCAAATTACTGCTGGTGCACATAAGTAGTGTGGTTTTAATTATTAGCTGCTCAGGACTTGAAGAAACATGTCTATTTTACAGCCCAAAGATTTTTATGAAAGCAGCACAACTTGTGAGTTTTGGGGGAAAAAAAATCTCGTTTCAGTCACTTCATGTAACAGATGATAAAATATATAAAAATAAAATGGCTTTATCACAGCAAACTCTGTAACCTTTGGGCTGATGAATAAAGACAAAGACATTTAAGCTCATTAGAGTGATGAGGAACAATAGATGATATACGCACATGTTCTATTCCGCCAGCTCTAATTAGCAGTGCTGTAACATCTCTGTCATACCGCGACCTCGCTTTGAGAGCGATGGAAATGTTACTTTCAGATCTAATTTCTTATCCTATAACGACTTTTCAGAAACCCTAGTCTTCTGTAAAAGTTACTTTTTTTTCTCTTGGATAATTTTATCACAGGTCAGTTAACATCCTGCCTCCCTTCATTCAATCTTTTTCTTCTTCTTTCTTGCGACGTCTTGGAAAAAGTCCTGAACAGGCGCACTAAGACCTTTGGCCTTTGTAGATGAAACATTCCCTTCCTCTGCTGTGTTGAAACATCTTGTGCTTAGTGAGATAATCCTTCACACACACACATGCACACACACACTTTTTTCCTTCTTTCCATGTTTCTCCTGACCTTTATTAAGCACACACTTCCCCCCATCTCATTCTCAGCCGCTCCATTATTGACATCAGCACACAAGAGCAGGGCCCTCTGAGATCGTCCAGGCAGTCCAAACATTCTTTTACACTTTTCCCTCTTTCCTTTCTTCAACTTTCCCTCCATTGTCTTGTTGTCGCACTTTCATCCGGACCCTTCAGAAGCCTTGCACCTTCTTGTTGCAAGTGTCCTGATGGAGGCGCCTCCTGCTGCGAGAGTAGAGGAGACAGAAAGGAGCAGAGAGGAGGAGAAGGAGGAGGATTCTCTCTAGCTGGACCAGGAGCTCTGTTGTATTGATTAGGCAGCTGAGGTGTTGTGAGACAAGATGTTGAGGAGGGGTGTGAACCATGAAAGGAAGGGGGGGTCGAAATCAAACATCCAGGCGCTCTCTGATTACCAGTATGGTGCCGCATTAGACGTACATCGGGGGCCAAACAGGAAAATGGATTTCTTTAAAAAGCTGCTTAATACATAAATCATGACCTCTGGGGTCACAGCAAGGGTTTAGAAGATCAGATCAATAACAAAGCTAATGCAAGCTTGTTGGAGGTGGTTTGTGGCGCAGAGAGACCTCTAAATGGAGTTATTGGAAGTAGCTTACAAGCAGTTTAGAGCCAACAGACGATCATAGTTGGATTTTTTTTGTTTTTCTGCAAGTTTAGAGTGCTTTCTTTAAGGATTTCACAGCACAAGCAAGTATAGATTCCCTCAAACAATTGTCTTTCTCTACTGCTTCTTTGTGATAGCCATTGTTATCTTTTCCTTTCATTTGAGATTCTTGTATTTATGTTGGTCGCTGCAGAGGCAGTGAGGTTGAGATTGCAGGCTTGTTTTGCACACGAGGAAGGATAGCATTAGCGTGGAGATAATGGCCCTGTGTATTGTTCACCGGCCGTGTGGAAGTGGTGGGACAGGATCTATTAGATGCAGGCCCATTTCCCACCAACTGACGCTACCAGTCCCCGCAAACATTAGATAAAGAGTCAAGCCTCAAGCCTTTGTAATTTGTTTGTATTTTTCTGCTTAATGTACTTTGCTCAATCTTGTTTGGTGATGATGGAAGCTGATAGCCTTATCTTGCTTTGCCAAGGGCATGAGCCACCTCAGACTGCTGAGTTGAACATTGTCCTGATGAGGAACGAGCGTTTTCATGTTCTTTTCCTGAGCTTTTCTTTGATACTAGATACATTATGGTTATTTGCTGGTTTGCGTTTGAGTTACCAGCTAAAAGGGTACTGTATGATTTGATGTAAAAATTATATATTTTAATTTTAAGACTCTAATTTTTCAAATTCATATCAGAAATGTATACACAATATGATGCTTTTTCATTTAAGGGGTTTTAGATTTCAAACTCACATTGTTGTTGGTTATAGGTAGCTTGGGGTGTCAAAAATACCAACCAAAACGTTTGTGCCATTTCCAACCTCCTTGCCTGTGTAAATTAGTAATGTTGTAATTGCCAAGGAGAAATGGTTCAGTCTATATATATGTATATATGTATGTATATATATATGTATATATATATATATAAAAGATATGTATATATAAAAGATATATATATATATATAAGATATATATATATATATATATATATATATATATATATATATATATATATATATATATATATCAATATTCAGAGGCTGTGTATCAAATTTTTGGAATGATTTACATGCAAACATTTGTGTATTTTATATATATATATATGTATATATATATATATATATTTTTTTTTTTTAATTAGTTGATTCAGATGATTAGGTTAATAGCTCGTTTAAAGAACCTTTTCATGATATGCAAATTTGTTGAGATAGGAATTTTGGGTTTTCATGAGCTGTATGCCAAAATAAATCAATATTAAAACAATAAACAGCTTGAACTACTTCAGTTGTGTGTAATGAATCTAAAATATATGAAAGTCTAATGTTTATCAGTACATTACAGAAAATAATGAACTTTATCACAATATGCTAATTTTTTGAGAAGGACATATATGTTTATTAGGGATGTAAGAAAATATCAATATGGCAATATATCGTGATTTTTTTTCCTGCAATATTATATCGATATTCAAAAGCCATGTATCGAGTTATTCGAGAATTTACATGCAAACATTTGCGTATTTTCTTTTCTTTTGGTGCAATTCAAACGTCGACTGCTAGTTGGCAGCAGTGTGCAATGGGTTTTGTTTCCACCATTGAAATTTAAATCCCTCTGTTATGGTACAGATACCTCATGTTAAACATGTTACGTATCAGTTTAGACTGTTTATTGAATTTTCCTACAATAAACTCAGTCTAAAAAAATCTCTAATATCGTCTAGCTGAGTGTTTCGCAATATCCATCCATCCATCCATTTTCATCCGCTTATCCGGAGTCGGGTCGCGGGGGCAGCAGCTTAAGGAGGGAGGCCCAGACTTCCCTCTCCCCAGCCACTTGAGCCAGCTCCTCCGCGGGAATCCCAAGGTGTTCCCTGGCCAGCCGAGAGGTATAGTCCCTCCAGCGTGTCCTGGGTCTTCCTTTGGGTCTCCTCTCGGTTGGACGTGCCCGGAAAACCTCACCAGGGAGGCGTCCAGGAGGCATCCTAACCAGATGCCCCGAACCACCTCAACTGGCTCCTCTCGATGTATCGCAATATATCGTGATATATTGTATCATATCGCCAGAATTTTACCAGTATACATCCCTAATATATATATATGGATACTGTACACAGTTTTACAAAGGGTTTCTTGCTTTAGATAGTGTTTTAGAGTCCTCGAGGTAACCTGGCAAATCAGTAGTGATGGGAACTCCGGCTCTTTTTTGTTTCCCACAGACTGTAGGTTGCTTTTTCCAACTATTTTTACTCTCCAAGTAGCAGAAAACAGGAAGGAAGATCTTATCTTTTTTTAAAGAGCAGAAGTAATGTGGGAAATTTTATTTTAAACCTTTAAATTCACAAGCATCCTCAGGTAGTCAGGCTACATCAAAATTGTCTGCCTCATAACAGACAAAGTGTTGTCTTTCAACTCCCTGCCATTCATCTACTCAAATTTAAATGGGCTTTTATGTTTTGTTCTGTGAACCATTCCCTTCAAAAAATATTTGTGGCAGGCCCCATCACCTCCCACAGTTAATGTCATGACCAGCCATAGAAAAAAAACTGTGTCTGGAGCGTGGAGAGTAAGTTAAACCAGCATCACTGCTATATTTTCCTCTAGTCGCTCATTTGGGAGTGGATTGGAAAGAGGGGCGGGGGGTCATCGTGTCTTTTGGATCTATGGAGGATGCAGGCCAGGAGAGCCACTTTGTCTGGAATCTGACCTCACTGGAAAAACATTTACAGTTTGGAGTGTGTCTGTGTTCATACATTTACAAGAGTACATGTCTGTGCTCAAATCCCGTGGACCAATGAAATTGTTTTGGACCTTAAAATGAAAATCAACTGGCATAGTTTTCTTTTTAGTGGCATGAAACGTGTTCTTTGATCTTATCGTTTCCATTTTCTGAAAGTAGCTTCCTGCCTGAGACACTCAAACAAGCCTTAATCTCATCCAAATTGCAATGTTGCTACAACATTGTTGGGATGTTTTATTCTACAGTGAATGTTTGCTAAAACTCATTGATTAGAATAGGGCTGGGTGATATGGCATAAAATCAATATCACGATATATTGAGGAGTAGGGCTGTAACAATATTGGCAATATCACGATATTGTCATAGTAAAATGACCACAATATTGTCGTGGTCTTGTCACGATATCGTACAGTACGTCTTGAGGTAAAAATAACACTTTTCAGTCTGCTCCACCGGGGCATAGCAAAGTAAGCTACATAGACCATGATCCTTTGCTTCCGCGTCATCGGCCAGTTTGCCAATGGGAGTGCGTGCAGCCCACATAGCAAAGATAAACAAATATGGAGTATGGAGGCTACAGCGGTGAACGCAGCACGGAGGATTACAGTTAAAGTATTTTATGTTGTGAGTCTTATTATCGTGAGCCTCCCCACAATATCGCAATAAATATTGTACCGTGAGGTTCATATCGTGACAATATTGTATCGTGAGATTTGGATATTGTTACACCCCTATTGAGGAGTGTACCTTGATAACGATAAATGGACGATAACTACATGTATGCGCAAAAACAAAAGTTGTCCAGTAGATGGGGCTGTGGCAGCATAATTCCTCCACAGCCAGTTGTATTGATAGTATTATTCCCCCAGATCTGTTCCTGTATTGGTCGGAGGGACCGGTGGCGCCAGAGCTCGGCAGCCTTGCCCCCATCAATGTGCCCCAGGGCAGCTGTGGCTACGATGTAGCTCATCACCACCAGAGTGTGAATGTGTGTGTACATGGTTGAATGACTGATTGTGTTTTAAAGTGCCTTGGGGGGATTCTAGGATTCTAGAAGGTGCTATATCAAATACAGGCAATTTACCATTTAAATATAAACAATCCCATGGCTTTTTTTGTCTCTTCAGCTATGAGTTTTCTGTGTGTGTTGATATGGAAAGCCTCTTTGTCCTTGGCCTGCTGAAACCAGGACTTTGTGCTTGCTTTGGCAAAGTCTCTATTCCTCCCTGTCTAACAACTGGCTGGGCTTGTGTTTACGTAACTGTATATATCTTAAAGGAAACGTTAATCTCCCTAAGTTTTTGACCCCAATGAATTTCTACATTTTCCAGCTGCGCAGCAAGGCATATTTATGCTCACGTCCTATTGAGCAAAACAGTTCTGTCATTGTAAATGAATCACTTTATGTGTATAAACTTACGGCTGAGATGCAGTTCAAATAGAAACTCAGCAGTGAAATGATGCATTAGCACTTTCATGAGTTAAATCTGTATTTTTTTTTCCTTTGTCATGCCTGTCAGTGCACTCTTACCTGTCACTTGTCACAGTTTCTGTGAGCTGATAAGCTCACCTCACTCATCGTTTGGAGGAAACAATGTGTCAAGTCAAATCCTCTATTGGCCAGTCACACCTGCATAGTGACCTAAGCGGAGGATAATTCTATCTTGTGGTCTGCTTCCTCTCTCTGTTTCTCAATGCCCTGACCTACATCTTTTCTGAAACCAGTCAAGGCATTTAAACTTTGCAAGCGGCTGGCTTTGTGAGAACTTTGTTTTTCTTGTTCCAACACTGTGTATGGTTTAGGACTGTCACATGTTGAGTCATCTTCCCTGCCGATCCACAAGCACAAAGGAAAAGCCTGTCACTCAACAACTGCTTCAAACACACAACACCACCAATTTTGAAAGAGAATTTATCTTGAAAGCCTTTTTCGAACAAGATTTTGCATGATATTCTTTAACAAAGATAGTCACTAAGCCTGCATGTCCATTTTTTATTTTGGCACAGTGGATGGCACACTCGTCAAAGCTTTTTTGAAGGATGAGCTCTTTGTATATCTTCATTAAATGTGTATTACAATTAAAATGGTAAATGGCCTGTATTTGATATAGTTCCTTCTAGGGTTCTCCAACCGCCCCAAAGCATTTTACAACACAACCAGTCTTACCCACGCACACACCCATTCACACGCTGGTGAATTAGGACTGCACAATATTACAAAATAGTGCAAAGATGAAAACATCAGGTTTGATAAACCAACATTTTCATTACTACCTTTTTTCATCGTTCAGTTGGGAGTTATTCCCAACACGTACTTCGAGTGCTAACCAATTGCACAAGATAAGAGATGAGATTTAAGTCAGCCATTTGTCATTTGAATCAACCTTGTTTGTGTTTGTAAAATAACTTCTAAACCACTGAATGAATGCTAATGAAATGTTAAAGTAATCATTGGATGTACATCTGCTACTTACTACTTTTTGAAGTCAACTTCATTCAAGATGGCTACAATTAATCAACCTTAGCCAACACAAAAATTGAGACATTGAGCTAAAGTTTAGTGAGTTTGTAACTGAGAGTCATTAACAACACATATCCTTTAGTGCAAACATATTGCATAAGATCTTACAATATTGCGTAAGTTTGCATAGCTTTAATTTTGGAATTTAGCTCATGCAACTCATGGAAGGGGCCATGAAATTGCCAAATATACTGTTGGTATGCAGTCAATACTTTCTATATAGTGTGCAGCCCTAATGGCTGTTATATTTGCACCAACCCTGTGCATACCTCTTCCAATTCCTCTTTTACCTACTTTGATTGTCAGCTTGGACAATGCTGAATGATAATGAGAACAAATAAGTAATCTTCTCCTACTTAGACCAGACTAAGGTTTCTGTCATTCTGGTATGTCTAAGCTGTCGGGGAACCCCAACTTGCCCCGGGACTATGTCGGTGTTACATTACACACTTTTGCTTGACCTTAACAGGCCTGGCCTCTGTACTGCATCTACTCTTGCTGCTAAAACAACCCCCTCTCCGTGTTCCCAACATGCTGGCAAGCAGGAGAGAACAATCCCATTACATTACAACAGGCCCAGAGCTGAGCTAATGCAGACAACATTAAAACCATGTCGCATCCAGTCACTTACTTGATGGATTTAGGAAAGGAGGGATGATGCGGAGGGGAGATGGAGTGGAATGTTGAAGAAGGAGGGGTGTGTGTGGGATTGAAGGCTCTGAGGTCAGACATAGTGATAATGTGATGTTGTGATTGTAGCAATGGAGAGGATGAGACAGTACCCTGGTGCCCTTGAGCAAACTGTCATTCAAAGCACTTTAATTAATTTCCCCACCTTGTCCACCTCCCTGCCATCACAAACCAATACACTTTATACAAAAGGCAATTTATATTTATTTATAAATATAATTTAGACAATGCACTGTTCATGTTACAAAACAAGTAATTTTAAGTGGACTTTTTTGGACATTTTGGAAACCCACCATTTTGCAAAATGGAACTTTGTATTGTTAGGGTGTATAATTAGGACCTAATTGTGACAGCCATATAGAGAGGGCGATAATGAGGGTTCTGATGTATTCCATATGAACATGAATATTGAAATTTAAATTTTTTATGGCTTTCTAATTGCCTTGGTTGCTTTTAATGGCTTTGACTGTTCAAAATTACCCCGAGTGAACATCCAGCAAGGGTAAGTACCTTATGAAGCTCAGAGCGAAGTTGAATTATTTTCTTCATGATTTTTGTCAATTGCATTCATTTTGGTGCAGATGCATTTCATGACGAAGGGCACGTCTGTGACTGTGAATACAATTGAATCAGTCTTTTGCTCCTTTACAAAGATGGATGCATATATAATTACGAAATATATCACACACACTACCTTGATATAGCGTTTAATGGCCGTATCGTTTCTTTGTGGAGCATGTCTGCTGGCCTTAATCTTTTACACAGCTGACATCTTAATAACTCAGCCCTCTCCATCCATTTCCACGGGAGACATCCGGATGTGGGGGAAGGATTAGTTTAATGAATTTGACAATTAGTAACAGAAGTTAATGACTGCATGGGGCTAAGTACCCTGATGGACATAGCTGGGGGGGACTAAGGACTTCCATTGCTGTGGGCCGTAGATCCTCATTAATAGCTTCTCTGCCTGTTGAAGAAGACAAGGGAAGCCAGGCCAGGCCTTTGTTTAGTCTGCCTCTGACAGAGCCGCTATAGGGCTTTGGACTGCTTGCACAACTCCATGCCAGAATTTGTCCCTCTATGGGCAAGAGCTTATGCTGAGGGCCCCAAGTTCTGGACCAGGTAAAGCTTCTTTTAATGAGAAAGGCTCGTTTAATATTAAAATGGAGAAAAGTGACACAGAATCAGGGCAGCAGATTTTCTCAGATCTTGTTCCAACAGTCTAGACAAAAAAAATTCCTACACCTAAATTTATCATCATATTACCCACGCTCTTACCTTTAATGCAGTCAAAACACCATTTAGCCAGATAGCCTTTGGAAAATTCTTGATTCTTCTTTATTATTACACCAGGTTTTATGAGCTACCATGTTGCTATGTCAAATATTTTCACTGTAAATCATAAAATGTTCAGCCACTATAAAATCAAAATCTGTTCCTTTTATGACAGTATGAATACATAAAGAGTGATTGCCTAAATAGCTATCAATTGAGATGTATTCCATCTTCCTAAGAATTTCCTCTACCTTCTCCCAAAGACTTGAATTTGTAGAATAACATCCATAGCAGCACCGCCGTCCCCCCCAATTCCTGCATGTCTCCTAGTGGTGGCTATACTGGCGACAAAAACATAGACGCATCCAAAAATAAAAATTTCCCAAAGCTGTGGCCAAACACTTTAGTAGCAAGAGTCTCTTGCAAATAAAGGGATGGTGAGAAATGTATCTAATATTTTCATTAATGTTGAGTAGGCTATGTGGAGACATAAGCTTGTGTGATAGGATGTAATGAGAGCCAGAATAAAAAACTAAAAAAGGAGCCGTTTAATTAGACGGGTTAATCCTTAGAGGTCCAAGTACCTACAAGAGTCTGCTTCCTGAGAGGGAGGAGCTAGAGGGAGACAGAAAGACTAAAACACACAAAGAAGCTGTTATTTGTTGTTGCTCTGGTGCTCTGATACTCTTGTCAGGTCCTGCCAAGTCTAAAGCCAAGGGACTAAATTGGTGTTGATGTTGCACACTCCTTCAACTCTCTAATTTGTAAATCTTTGCCACTTTCTCCCTGTCTGTCCTTATTCCACTCTTTACCTCCTAATTTGCCTCTTTAGGGAGTGACAGTTGCATTTAGGAAAAAGGTTATCATTGTATTAGAATAGAGTGTTTTCCTTGAGGCTTACCTCGAATTACATGACACCGCCTGCAGCCCCCTTTCGCTCTATGCTGGCCTGAAATGTTATCAGTCTGACTTAATTACTGTCACTGGGCAATGGAATTGGCTCTAATGTATGTTCCAGTCCTGGATTCACTGGAGAGATATTAAAACTTGAGAAGAATCCCTTCTTAAGATACCTCAGTGGTTAACGTAGGTCAAAGAGTTAATTTCGGACTGAACTTGTTTGTATTTGTGTCGATTTATGCCCCGCGTCCTCTGTTGCACAGAAAAGGCAGCTCACACATACATTGCAAGGCGCGCGCGCGCACACACACACACACACACACGCACACACACACACATGGCACATCCTTTATCTGATTAGCTGGAACGCCTATGTGGAGCGTGCGTGAGGTGCCGCGCGTTTCAGCTTAGCATCAGGCCCCAGGCAGGGCATGGATTTCATTTAGGAAAGTATCAAAGGTTTACACCGTGCTCGCTTTAATCAGCATGTTTATCAGGCAGAGAAAAATTGCAGGAAGGGACCACAGGGAGAGGGAGGGGCGGGGGGGTTATCTTAAGGACCAGTGGCCAGGGAAATTGATAATGGCTACAAGGTAATTTACTGGAGACTCGGGCATCTCTCCACTGCTCATACCCTGCCTCTCTTTCTAATTACAGCCCATGTAATGTTCTAATGAATCTGCAGGTGTGTGTGGGTAGAGGAGGGGCTCAGAGGTGGGGACGGAGGCATTTATGAGCAGATGCGCAGTTGCATCAGCATGTAGCTCTTCCTTGGTTCTGCGTCTGTGTTTGTCACTTCAGATCAAGCCTGTTTTGGTGTAAGTGCATTGTTGTCCCACAGTTAGTGAAATATAAATATGATATGAAAACCAATTAGATCCGCCTTTAGCCATATTAAAGATATATGCCACTCAGACTGAAGGTCATCTTTACGCTGGGCGTGCAGAGGAAGCTTTAATCTCCTACTTAGTCCAGACTGTTGATAAGGTGCAGAAACCTCTCTCGTGCCTCAAGTAACACAAACACACACACACACACATGCATAAACACACGCATTTTCACTTTGAGAGGCGTGTGTGCAAACCTCCAGGGGGTATGTGCTGGACCGGAGAGGCCTTGATACAACCAGAGTTTAAACATCCCCACAGGATTGTGATCCAATGAAAGGCATGAGCTGTCAGGAATCTGTTTTCTTTTGTCTTCCTCACTGTTGTGTGGTTGCATGAGTTGTGTGGTATTGTTCCTGTAACAGCATGGATATCTTTCTGAGTTGAGGAAACAGTCTTTGGTTCAGGTGTTTGTGTCCTAAGGGTTGTTGCAGTGCAGTCGGCACATGTTGTAGCTAAAGAAAAGTGAGAAAAGGTTCCTGTGTCTTTTTGTCCCCCACAGGAAAAGGAGGGTGTTGAGGGAGTGTCTGTGGGAGCCATTCTGTCCGATTATCAGAGGGTCCGCGTGGAGAACGTGTAAGTCAAACATTCAAGCTTCAGAACACCTTTTGTGCCTAACGTGCACATGTATTCTGTGCAAATAGGCCTCAAGTGACGCACATTCTGTGGTCTGCTGCAGGAAAAGAGTACATCCTCTGTAGTCTTTGCCACACTGTGTGTTCTAAACTTGGACTGACTTTTGTTTAAACACATTCACACACACTCACACACTTTGTTTTGATTATGCAACTTTATTTAGACTAGCTTTGATTTTAAGGTGTTGTGTTAAAAGAGATTGAATGGGTGAAACGGAGACTTGCATTATTGTTTTGATATGTAAAAATATTTAAAATATTTAAATATTTGACATTTTTAATTGCTGTTGTAATGCACAAATGCATTTCCCAGTCTTGTTTTTTTGGTTTGTTTTGTTTTATTCCATCAGGCTTTTCCACACTCATCACCGGTTAGGGTTAGGGTTAGGATTAGGGTTAGGGTTAGAGTTAGCTGTACTGATCTAATTTTTCTCTGGATGCAGTGCAGCTGAACATTTCCTCCTTTTAAAACGTGCTATATTTAGTTAGATATTTTCACAAACACATAAACATCAAAATGACTTTTTGACATGTGAATATTTATCAATATTTTGGCTCTTTCTATTTTCACATAAGTGCATTTGAAAGAAGCAGGAGATGAGATGAGAGTTTGTTTTCTTGAATCAAGCCACTGACTCTGGTGGCAGATGGAAGCGGATGTGGCCTTATCAGGAAGACTGCATTACCTTAAAATGGAGAAAGTGCACTGCCAAGATGTTTGTACCATACTGAGTATTAACCCTTTCTCTTGCTCCATAGATGCATGCGGCTTGGTTTGCAGCCCTTGGCCTACTTGTGGCGCAGAGACCAAGAGCTGCTCCTCCATGAGATGATTTCATCGAACTTACATGCTATCCTCATCAAAGTTGCTGCTTTTGGTTAGTTTCTACTTCCGTTTGCATCTCTCAGTTAGAAGATGAGCAGTCTAAATCCAGTGTTACAAAATGTTTTTCCTTTTTATTTTATCATAAGGTGTTGGTCAAGTTGGTGTCAGGACCAAAAGAACAGAATTTCAATGACAGGAAGATAGGGAAAGAAAAGAGTGGTAACTAGAGAGAGAAAGGAGAGAAAAACTCTAATCATTAATCTGCGGTTTAGCAGTGATGTTCAGACTTGCGCCAGCGGCAGAAGTATTGAAGCGGAGAACAAAATGAAAAGATAAGAAGCACAGAGGGAGGAGACGGGGGGGAATTGGGATTACTCGGTGAAACTGGGAGGGTGGGTGAGTGGAGCTGAGTAACACTCACAGGTTATTGCCCTGAACGTTAACGCATATCTGCATTGTATGTGAGAAGAGCTGCATTTTTCTGCATATGCATAGCTCCAAGTACATGGTCCATGAAGTGATGATTAAAGTCTGGAATCTCTCATTTCTAGTTTTCAGCAGCTTCAGCGCTGAGGGGAGAGGTGAATTTAGTGTCACATGCTCTGTTTTGAAGCCCTGGGGACAAAAGATCAGATTACTTTAAAAGGGAAGAAAAAAAAAAATTGTTTCTCTTTTTCTTTCCCGTGAACATGATGTTAAGATCCCTGCTTGTTTCTTCTTGACAATGAAGTTGGATCCATTTTGACAGTGCCGACGATGAATGATAATCATAGTTACAAATGGTTATTTTTTACACCTAAACTACATGCAGAGATAGGTCATAATATACACAGTGTTGGCGTGCCGTTAAGTGCTTGTTGTCACCTTTGGAAGCGATCAGTCGGAAAAGGAAGGAGGGGCACGGCTGACTGATGACCCGCGGAGCTGAGTAACGTGTTTGGGATATTCAGCATATCTTTCAACGCTGCTCAAATAACCCCTCCTGGAATGCACTCGCCAAGCCATTTATCTTTGATACTTAAGTTGCTGCAGCCATTTCTCATTTTTATGGCTTTGATAAAGCACGTTTTGGTAATAAATTATATAACTCATAAGATGCCCATCAAAGGAGGAATGATGTCAGAATTCATGATTTTTTTACTTCCTCTTTGATTAGCATTTTTTTTTGCTAATTAAAAATACCGCTTTCAACAGCATAGTCAGATAAATAATGTCATTAATTCTTCTGAAAAAAATACCTTCTTTTTTTTTTTTTTCAAAGAAAGCTTCCAACTTTTAAGACTTTAGTCTCCCCATAACCCTGTTACCCTTCCAAGCTTTCTAATATAAGCACAACTTTGTCCAAAAGCAAATTCCCAGCATTTTTTGAAAGATTATAATTAGGATGGAAGATCACCTCGGGTGCCTTTACGTGTGTTTCTCAGCGTCCGCACTGTAGATGTTTGTGTGCGTACGTGTGCATGTGTGTTTTGGCTACAAGTAAAAAGAGCAGATCGTATCAGGCCTGACTTCTCACCTGTCCCAGGGCGGTTGTAATTAGAAAGGAGAGAATTGAATAGGGGGGCGAGCGCCTGAGGCCTTTTAGGCAGCGCTCATAATTGCAGCTTTGGTGGGAGCAGGTCTGAGCAGTGAGGTGTGCTGTTTTGGGGAGATTGGGTGACAGAAGGGTGTACCTGGTGGGCTTCGGTTTGTGTGTGTTTGTGTGACAGAGTAGGAGAAAGAGGGATTTACTTGTGCAGATCTCAAAAGAAGGAAAAAAAAACCTCCAACTTTCTTTGCGCAAAGGTTAAGCCTGCATCAGAACTCCCAACTACAACAGCTTAAGATCTTCTGTTGCTGCCTGAGTTTACTTTTTATCTCTAATTAATGATAATATATTCAGCATTGTTTTCCTTCATTAGTCACTTTAAAAGACTAAAGAAAATGTCCATCAGTCCTTTTCTTTAGTTTCTCCCTTCAAATCTATTTGTGTGCAGATGTAAATCTACAAAAGAGAAGGAAAAAAAACATTTTAAACTTTAAATATGCCAAATTTAATAAAAAGGAAATAAGCTCAGCAAACTTAACTTTATGCAAATGAATGTCAGAAAATGTTACTAATTATAGGGTACTATATTGTGTTGTTGTGGAACTGTCTCTTTAAAATGCAGGATCTCTACAGCTAACCCCACTAATTGGCTTTCAAAAAAGCTAATATTAAATATTCATGTAATTAGATAATTGATTGATTAGCACAGGTATGTATCAGGGCGCAGGTTCAGCAGTTAATTGGTCCTGAGCTCTAGGGATAATTGGCATGTGTGAAATTAAGGTCTATCTGCATGAACTTTTACCCTTCACACGAATGTAGCCTTTGAGCTACCCAACAAAGGAATTTAATTTATCCTTAAAGTACACTTAATGATCAAAGACATTAAAGAAAATGTACTAAAATGTTTTTAATGTGAATGGCTTGGTTATTCATAGATGATTTCTATCGGTCTGTTCCATTAAACTTACTTTAATTACAATTTCCATAATCTGAAATATGTCTTTTTAACTCTAAAAATGTAAGAAATAAGCAGTTTGTTTTCTGCAAAAAGGTGTTCTGCTTCACAACCTGGAACTTCGTCCATTTTTTCCTAACCAAATGAATGCCATACATTGCTTACATATTTGTAGCATAGTAATATTCCATATGTCTACTTAAGGAGGTGTTTAAAAATCACTGCAAGATGCAGTTTTATGACTATCATATGAAGTCTGATGTCACGTGTTTAAATTCTAAACAAGTTCAAATATTTTTTGTTAGTTTAGAAAGCTACAGAAAACAAAACATTATATAAAATTTCAGATTTTTTTTCTGCAAAATTTCCAAAAGAAGACAAAGAAAAACTATTAAATTATTACCTAGAAAACTAAAACTAGGTAGAAACAGGGAATATACAGAGTGGTGTCTTTTTTCTGAGATGTCTGTGCTTCTGAAATTTGAGTTAAATGTGTTGGATGCAAAGGCTTTTTGTTTTTTAATGAAAAAGAATGAAGAAGCAATGCATTGCACAGCGACAGGCTAAACTCTCCCAGAGTTACCACAGGAACCAGTAGCGTATTCTACATTTGACTTCATTGCACAAGTGCTGCTGGTTACTAGTGCTAGACAAACAAACTGCATTTGCCAATTGAAAAACATGGACAGAGCGCTTAGGCATCGATAAAACCAAATTGACAGAAACAAAATTCAAACTTGTATGCTCTAAAAGTTATTCACAATCCTCAAGTAACATTTTCTCTAAACTCTTTTTTTACTCTTAGGTTATTATTTATTTGTTGACTACTTTTTACATGCCACTCACCTCTGGTCAAAAGGCTTTTTTATCTGCGTTTAGAGGCTGTTTGGCCGAGACGTGCAGCTGAATCCCTTCATTTACACCACTGCGTCCTGGATAACTCAACTGAGAGCGTTGCTAGTATCGGCTCATGATTCTCAGACGTAGGACCTTTCCCTCTGGCAAAATGTATGGAACAAATATACATGCACTCCTTGATCTGCTCCACACTGTGAAAATCCACTCTTTCACCTAAAAACTGCCACCGCTTTGCTTTTTCTGTCTTTAGCTTAGCCCCTTCCCTTTCCAGCTGTTTCATGTGGTCGCGGACCTTACCCGGCTTTGGATAAAGGATAAAAAAATGTCCCCGCCGACATCCGATATGGGAATCAAGAGTCCGATTAACACCACCTTCCAACAGCAGTGCTTAGTTCCTTCCCATTTGAACATATTTAGGAGATGAAACTACAACTTTGAGACGAGCGGAGCGACTCAGACCCATATGCACCCATGCAAAATACATGCTTGCTTGTCTAGGGCTACATCCCATAATGCATTGCGATGTTATGTCACAATCTAAGTTTAGCTACTGTAGAATAGGCTATTTGGTATGCCACCTCAACAATTCCATCCCCCAACCCCCCTCGAAAATGTATCTTGGGTTGCCGCTGATTATACCCTAACCACCCAACATTCCTGTCTCCCCTTAAATATCAACCAACATATTTTTAAGTAAATTCTGTCTCTTTAGCTGCTTGCTTATAGTATACAGTAGAGAAGTGACAAGAAATTAATAAAGACTATTTTTTGTTAAAGAATAAGATAAAAACTTTTTTGGTAAAAATTTCATTATTCATTAGAGTCAATATCCTTTAAAACTTAACTGGATTTGTTTTTCTAAGGAAAAACGCAGATTCTATCTCAATGCGATTGCAACACAAGTCATTCTGTCTATTATACTATTCACAGAAACTGAATTTCAGATAAGAGCTTGACAAATTTCACATATAACCCTAATCTCATCATCCATTATACCATGCCACTTTCCTCCCCTTGTTTCTTATTTCCCTTCTGCATTCCTCTGTCTGTCTCGTGAAGATTAGATGATGGTGAACAGCCATTGTTTTGGCAGGGGTCTTTTTGAGCATTGTTTAAAAGCCGATGCAGCTCACCTACGAGGGAGGAGATGCTTACTTCATCTATTTAAAGGCTAAAATGTTACACATCATGAATCCAATTTTCTCAGCCTTTTCTCTCTGAAGGCAGGGATTAAAGCAGAGCTGTCAGCTGGCTCGCCAGATCTTAAGACAGCCCGCAGATATCCGTAATACTACGCTCAGCTCAGTTTAGATGCTATCTAGAATCTCCCAGCTTTTAATTTGGCATTAGGCTCTGCAAGCAAAATCACAAGCAGTTTAAATTAAATAGGTAACCCAATGCTGTCGGTTTACAAAAACCAACCTCTTCAAGGGCTAAAAGACCAATCATGGTTGCTAAAAAGAAATGAAGCAAGATAATGGTCTGTAGATAATTGCCCTTGACTTCTGGAAGTATAGAAGTGAAAGAAGGCTTTTCTTATGGGTAAAGGAAAGTTTCTTTTGTTGTTATTAGACTTTGTTCTAAACATGTTTCTCCTTTTTTTAACATATAAAATAGTTTTTCAAATTTAACAGCTTTGTCAATATAGTAAACTGATGTTTTTTTCTATTGGGTGTTGTGTGCTGGCTATGGGATCTATGGTGTTTTCAGTTAGCAGGTGGTGGCAGCGTGGCCACTCCCTTCCTGCAGAACATTTAATGTGCTTAGGGCCTCATGATCCATGGGGTTTGGGGGACATTTTGCACAAGGTGACACATTCTCTGCAAATGTGCAAAAGATGCGCATCACTGCCGTAATACCTGCCTCATCTAGAGCACCATCAGTCCAGGCAGAAGGAGATCAAATCAAATTCTTCTTATGGCCCCAATTTTGGCAGGGGTCGCCTGGGTGGTGGGAACAGTGCAACGCGTCCAAACCCATTCGCCCGTATTTTTTGTTCAGCGGCAGGGCAGCCGTGTACTGTGCCAAGATGCCAAGATTTGCCCTCCTGTATATTAGTTAAAACTATTTATACTTGGGCATAGCATGAAGTTTCGATACCTCCACACATCTAATGACAAGCAACCTCATATGTCATAGAAGGATGCTTTAACTAAACACTCATCAGCTATGATAATAATGCCAGATCTCACTTAGGAGATAAACAGGGAACCTCTGGTGATGCCATATAATGTATGGCATAGGAAGAATGGGAATAAATTATTTGGGCCATACAAGTTTTGAGATGGTTCTTTGTTCATGCATTTCCCACAGTTTCTAAATGAGAAAAATAACTAGAAATTGTGGTGAACTCTTGGGGCTTGTTCTTCTTCTTCTAGAAGCGTTCCTGTGGATTTTTCATGTTGTTCCCGACATTGTCCTGCTGTCTTCAGCCAACTAGGAGTACTTATACCAATGAGGTGTGTGTTTAGTCTGCTAGAGTACTTAAGTGACTTGTTGGTACCAAAGTACCATCCGTTTTATTTTCAAACTTAAAATATCCAGTCATAGCTAAGGATAAATATTGTTCACTTCATATTTTTGTGCGTTTTTTCTGTCTTCAATGCAAAGATGAGCTTGGCCGTCCTCAGTTTTTTTGCTTCACTTTATCTTCCTCCATAATATCAACCTAAATGCCAACAGTGCTTTTAAAAAAATGCATTTTCTCATTAAAAGAATCCCTGGTTTTAAAGTTCACTGAATCTAATTGGAGTTTTATAGGATAATATGAGGTAAAAAGCCCTTTTAAAA
The DNA here is from genome assembly GCA_006937985.1 of Aphyosemion australe. Taxonomy (NCBI): domain Eukaryota; kingdom Metazoa; phylum Chordata; class Actinopteri; order Cyprinodontiformes; family Nothobranchiidae; genus Aphyosemion; species Aphyosemion australe. The sequence continues at coordinate 1,775,202 of SSNS01000054.1, forward strand.
TAGAATTATTCCTTTCGGTCTCTCTTAGGGAAGCTGCCGTCTCTACAAAGTGTGGTCCTACTGTCTCCGGTGGCAGACTAATGGCAGCTTCTGGTGGGCTTATTTGGGTTTAATGTGGCATAATGAGGTTAGGTAATTGGGTTTAGGTCAAGTTGTAAAACAGGTTTAGAGGAGACAGAGATGTGAAGATCATGTAAATGAGTGGTGTTGGATCGCTGAAGGCTCACAACGGTGGCTACTTAAAGACTTTGCAAAGCATATATTGTACAAGCGCATGCTCGTTGAAGCTATCTTCAGGTACAAATGGTTGATTCAGTATGGAACATCAATTAAAAAAACACTCAGACAAGTGCTAAGTGGTCTTTGGAGAAATCGCTCCACATTAATGCCATCTTTGTTTCATTTTGTCACTTCCTCCTGCCTTTCTAGGTTTCAGTCATCTTCCTCCATCCCTGCTAATATCAGATCATGTGTCATATATAATTTAAGAGCTGGGAAGTTAATGAACATATTAAAAAACATTGCACACCCACAGCAACTCGAGGCCAATTTTTAAAATTTGTTAAAAGGCATGACTAATTAAAGAGGATATTTTAATTGGATTGAGTTTTAATACTTTTTTTCACCCTCCTTATTACCTTTGTGGCAGGGTTAAGATGAGAGGATGTTGAGATTAGATATTCTCACACTAATTAAGACTACAGATCCCCTGGGAAGAGAATAAGGGGCTGCTCGTTCTGTCTTTCCGCACCCTGTCTTCCCTCCTTCGTTCCCTCCCTCCTTACTGCTGTGGTCCTCTTTCTTTCTCCCCCGTAGCACCAGACCAGAGGGATCCGGAGGAGAGGCACAGCTGGGATTAAAATGAACACAGGATGGGATGCGACATCCCTCCTTCACGTCTCTCCATTTTCTCTCGTCTCCCATCCGTTGCTCCCCATGGGGTCTTGAAGATGACACATTAACCTTTGAGGTTGTCAGGCCATGAGAGAGGAGAGATTCTCACATTAGGATTAACTTTATTCATCTAATTAAACACATGATCATGCCAATGAACTGGACCATGTGATCTCCATGTGAGCTGAGGAGCTGCCTTGGATTTTTTCAGGGAAATTAATAAGCTAATTTGGCAACTTTTTTTTGCCATGGCATCACTGTCACAACCACACATCAGTCCGTATAGGTCATCAGTTACTTGTTAATGATTATGTCAATCACTTAGCAGCTGCAAAGTAGTAAATGGAAAAAGTAGAAGAGTACGGCCATTTTTATGAATAAGCACCAAGATACACTTATAACAACTTATTTTGATAACAATCTTTTCTATGCTTAAGATGGTGGCAAAAACAAATAACTACATTGTTTAGAATTTCCTCAAGTTTTGTAGTTTACATTGATGTCCTGTTATGTTTTTATTGTTCCATTCTTTCTAGAAAGCACCTGGAACTCTGTTGTTGTTTAGTTTATGGTGAAACATGTGCAATAGGAAATAGTAGGCTGTACATTCTTTCTGAAAGGAGCAACAGGGTGAGCTAGAGTTCAGTGTTACAGCCTCAAACACAAGAAAAAGACAAAATCAGGACTCATTGTTTCAAAGAGGTAAAATCCTCCTATTCTCAACAGGCTTAGGAAATTGTTGACTGTTCCATTTGTTTTTTTATTCCTACCAATGTGCACATAATCCCTAAATTAGACTGATCAGTGAACTAATCTTTCCTTCAGGTAGGGGATTTTAGATTTCTTTTATTTCCTTTCTAAGGTGACAACTTTGCTTATTTTTAGCTTATTACCTTGGGAGTTGGGGTCAATCAGCCTGTATTTTAGGAGTGTGGCACCACTTGCAATGCATGCAAAACTCCACACCACCCTTTTTTTCCCCTTTTCTGTCCCATGCTGTGAGTCACTTCCATGCACCATTTCTGGGGAAAGGGAGGAAAAAGACAAATAAACAAGATCTCTTTCCAGAGTTTATGTTCTCAAACAGAACTAGTGGGGAGGAGGGGGGTGGCAGGCAACGGTGTGTTGGGGGAGTCTGTGGCTAGCAGTTGAAAATTGTTGCCCTTACCCAGAGAGATCTGTGTACACTACTTGCAAAGTCAAACAAACATAACCAGGGTGCAGGTTTACCAGTGTGTTTGTGCGACTGCCCGTAAACCTCCCTGCTTGTCATCTTCAATCACTGCTCTCTGGTTTTGATCAGAACTCCTTTTTTCTCTTTCTTTCTCTTTCTTCATGCTTTTCTCTGTGTACAATGGTGTTTGTGCTTGTGTGTGTGTGTGTGTGTGTGTGTGTGTGTGTGTGTGTTTGTGTGTGTGTTTGTGTTTGTGTGTGTGTGTTTGTGTGTGTTTTTTCCACGTGGCTGCCAGGCCTGGATCCAGAAAAGCACTTAGGAAAATCCTTGGCTGATATGAAGCCCCTTCTGAAACAGGTAGCATACTCAAAGATACCTTGTTTAAATACCAACGTACATACTTTTATAAAGTTTTGGATATACAAGAAGTTCAATTTCAATGTTGTTAAGTTGCGAAACTCCGTTGTCAAAGAAGTAATAATAAAGCACTGTGAAAAGTATTTGCATCCTTGCAGATTCCTTTTTGATTTTTTGATTGTTTGGTCACGCTTCAATCTTTCAGGTCAACAAACAAAAAGTTAACCAGACTAAATACAAAATGCAGTTTTAAAATGATGATTACATTTATTAAGAAAAACTGTTTTCCAAACCCACCTGGCTCTTTATGAACAGGTGATGTACCCCTTAACCTAATTACTGCTTGTAACACTTTTGGAAGCACATCTGCAATCAAGTGTTTATGATAACTAGTAATATGTCTGCAGCATCACTGTGGAGGACTTTTGTCCCACTCTCCTATGCAGAAGATGAGGCTCTTGGAGCTGGACATTCTGGATCGTTGTCCTGCTGCGAAATCTGTATGAGCTATAAAAAACCAAGTTCACTGAGAAACCATTTTTTACTTGTTATTTTTAAAATATGATCGGTCACTCTGAGTTTAACATGCAGGCTAAATGCGAAAATAGTCTTCTACCCCTATTCCTGCATTAGATGGGGATAGATGTGGAAAAGCTCGGATTAGAAAAGCCAGCCAGTTCCACGTCACATTGTCAAATTAGCATTCATGGATTCCCCCATCTTGGCTCGCGACAGGGAAGGCTGTTGTTGATTTAGTGTCCAGGAGACAGGAGAGTGCATATTGGCTAGTAGAAGCTAACTGTTAGCATTAGCAACTCCACAACACAGCAGAACTTCTTCAGGCTTGTGTTATTTGTGGAGATAAAACATCAACGTTGCAGAACAAATGAGTCACTGGTAGAGTCACGTTGCTGTTCAGAGATCGACTCACGAGGCATTCACTTACACTAGAGACCACTTCACATGTGTTGAAATAAACGAGTGAACATGGTCTTAAAGATGAAGAACTGATGGCTGGACACTGTCCCTAAGAATTATCTGGTAGGGAGCAGAAGTCATGGTTCCATCAATTACAGCAAGTGGTCCAGTTCCTGAAGCAGTAAAGCAGCGCCAGACTAGCTTTAGATGTTGTTCTGGTTTCTTTTATTCTCTATATTCTTTAGAACCTTGTGATTCTTTGTTTTTGAGATCTTTTAGCCTATTTTATGTGGTTATGTTGAATTAATTTCGTATTTCTTCAATCTGGTAGTAATCAGTGTGGTCAGTCCCATTAAACTCAGCTTAAATCGTTATTTAACAAGGGAGGTAATTATTTTGTATTTACTTTGGTCTCTTTTTCTGATCTTGAGATTTGTTTCTGAAACATTTAAATGTGACCCAAAAAAAAAAAAAAACGCAAAAATAAAAGAAATCTTTAAGCTGGCAAATACTTTTCCATGTAGTAATTATACATTTAGTTTCATTTGAAAATAATTTGCATTACAGTTTATGGTATTTAATTAAGTGTTTTGTCTTACCCGAGCAGCTTTCCACTAAGTATGGCGTTCATATCTGTGGAGAAGGAGGTGAATATGAAACCTTCACTCTTGATTGTCCCCTCTTCAAAAAGAAGATTGTCATGTGAGTAAAACCAGTAGATTGACATTGTTGCACTTTTACTCAGTGTTCTCTGAAATATATCTTCAAGGGTTTTTTGTCGTTGTTTTTTTGTGCAGCGATGCAGCTGAAACAGTGATCCACTCGGCTGATGCTTTTGCACCGGTTGGCTACCTGCGTTTCACCAAAATGCACACAGAGGACAAACATGGCGTGAGTCTAACTTCCACAATAAATTCCGTGCACTGCAGTGCAACCCCATTAAACATGCAAGCAAAAGTTTGACCACTTTGGAAATTATTCCTTTAAAAAGGCTCTCAGGGCCAACCAATTTACAAAAACACAACCCTTTGGTGTCTGATAACTTTGTCAAAAAGAGGAGAAACTCTACTCTGCAGGGCAGGGTTCAGCTCCAGAAGGCCTTCCAAGCTCACTCTCACACAGTCTTGCTCTTGGCTTTTCCTTCTATCCCTCGCTCTTGCTCCTCTAGCCCCACATGGCCTAGTTTGACGTCTGCAATATTCGCCGCAGCCTGAAACCAGGCCCAGCTTAATAAACATGTCTGCTCACATTAAGGCACTTTGCATTCAGGTAGCTGACTACACAACACAAGCAAGGGTTGCAGGGCAGGTGTAGGACTTGGCTTCTGGGAAACCAGAGGCTGAATTGGACCTCATGGATTTTCCCCTGGAAGTACTTGAATTTTTCTGAAGAAAGCCTAAATGCAGACAGATAACTTACTTTGTTTTGATTTAAATGACTCTGTTTCAGATTGTCTAGGTTAATAAGAATCCCACTGGCAAGTTACTTTTCCCGCTGACAGCAACTTGTTTCTGTAGTTTTTTGACTTTTGCACATCATGCATTAATTTGCACACATGCTCACGTGCACATAGAGCTTTACTGTACATCTACATGTTAGATGGGGGATGGTACTGTTATGGACAGAAAACATACCCCCATCTTGCAACCTCTGCGACCCTGCAGCCTCACCCCCCTGAGCTATGTATTTTTCTTGCTCCCCTACGCTGCTGCCCCCACCTCCTTCACAAAGACATCGCATGCTCCTGCAGTCCTTCTAGCCCCCCCTAGGTTGCTTGGGGAAGAGCAGGGAAAACCAGAGCCTGCAAGAGTAGAATAGGGGGGGCAACCAGGGGAGAACCTGCCCTGGTTCAGCCTTCCAAAGCTCTTCTCGTCAGGGTGACAGATCCGCGGTGACACCAGTACTAGAGGAAGCGGCACCGAGCTCAGGGGGTGGGGATGGACCACCATCATTTGCCCTCCGTTAATGCTAGTCAAGCTATTTTTCATGCTGGCCAGGAGAGAAGGGGCTGAAGTATAATTAATTTGATTATCATATGGCCTAATGCGGCTGACAGGAGATGAGAGGGGGGTGAGTGAGTGTTGGGCAGCGCGAGGGGAGCGTTCAGGAAATATGAAATTTGTATTGAAATGCGTGACACCCCAGCAAGATTTGGCAGGTAATACGAACGCCTGAGAGAATGGTAATGATTTGTTATTTAAAGAAGTAGCAGGGAGCAGAGGCGAAGTACAAGTAAACAGATGAATGGAGAAAAAAAAGATTGTAAAATTCAAAATGTGTCTCACCCGTCTAGTCTGGAGGTTTGACTGACAGCATGCATGATTGAATCTACAGTATCAGAAAACACCACGACTATGTTAGCATGCTGTTTCATATTCATTCACCTTGAAGTTGTGTGTGTCTGGGTCCTTGTCATGTAAGACTGATACACACACACACACACACATACACAGCCTGGTTTAAAAAAAAAGGTTGACTAATTATACAGCATTTTGTCTGTCTTTGCAAAAGGCTCTGTGCTCTTTGGTGGGCATTTGGCCTGATGAATTCCCCGTGGTGTTTTATTGCAGGATGTGGTGGCGAGAGCTTTGCCCCATGGTAGTTGTCCTTGCCAGAGCGCCATTGACAAGATGACTGAGGAGCTGGAATATGCTGATCAAGCTGAAGACAACCAGCACGAATTTACATCAAACTGTGACCTTAGTTGTCAGCGGGGCCACGGTGAGATTCATTTGTTGTGAGACACGCACATGCAGACATGCATGCATGAGTGTGTATTTATGTCTGTGTGTGTCAGATGATATCTTTGTGCGGTTTGTGCTCTCTGGGTCTTTGTCATATGCGGCCAGCATCATAATGCCGCTGCTTTTGAACGATTGTTTGACAAGAGCTGTCATTTAAGGGGTGTATTTGTGACAGTCTCTGAATTAATTTCTCTGCTGTCATAAACCACGTACTGTATGCTTTTAAACAAGACATGTCTACTATAATAAAAAAGAAACATAAAATATATTTATACAAAAGTTTTCATTAAGCACAATACATGAAGATACAGTAATATATCATTTATCAGTTATGATTTCCTCCTACAGAAAACCGTCCATCCTGGTCAAAGAGAAGCTCCAGTGGCTTCCAGTGGCTCTCAGGCATCAATGGAGTGAAAAGTCAAGAACATGGGATTGAAGGCCAGACATTAGCAGCTTTTACACAACTGCAAAGTAAGAAAACATGCTGGGAAAATGCACTAACAAACAACATCATCTGCTTTCTCAAGAATGCCTTAAGCAATAGTGACACATTTTCAAAATAAAGTGTACAATATATACATACTTTATTTAAATATTTTAAATCTTAAAGGGAAATTTGGGCCTATTTGAAGCAGGTTTATGTGTGAAAAATAATTCTTTGTTGTAAATGTTTCACTTGGCAGCCTCTTGTGTCCAGCATGTTTTAGTTGTTTCCCTAATCCAACACACTTGAGTTCACCAGCTCATTGGGCTCTCCAGAAGCCTGTTAATCACATGCTGATTAAAATCAGGTGTGTTGAAGCAGGGAAAACAGTAAAACATGCTGGATAGTGGCCATCAGGGAAGGTAGTTGGGGATCACTGTATAAACCATCACAACACTGTACATTTTGCATAATGTTATTGTTTACATTAAATTCTTTAGTTGTTTACAAGCATAAATATCACCAGCTGCATCTAGTTGAGCAAATTTTTCTTAATATTTCCTATAAAATAATTGTATAATGATCGCCGTCTAATGGAATATGAAGTTAAGTTCACTGCAAGGAAATTTGGGAAACTTGGAGTTTAGATACGCCATTATTAGCTATTCAATACCGTCCAAATGGACCAACAATAATCTGATTGCTTTGGTCATAAAACAGCTTCAATCTCATAAGATTTGTAGTGGTTTTGGTAATTTTATAAACCTTTACACGTCTGCTACTTTTGCAGGTTATTTTAGCAGAAATATTAAGAAGTTCCAGCTCGACATCACCCCCATAGACACATCAGATTGTCCACATTTAGCTGCTTCTGGTGATATTTACACTTATAACCACAGGTTTCCATGAAAACAACAGTGTACGGCCAGGTAAGGTATAAAAACCAATGTTGCTAAACTGCTATGCATAAAGTTTGAGAACTGAAGCTGTTGTAAGACAAGAACAATACAATTTGGTCACGGCTGAGCTCAGATCAGCAGTTAGTTCATCAGTCCCAAAGGAAATAAACTGGTTTTATCAGAAAAAGGCCATTCAGGAAGTTATTTATTATGGGTAAGGTAGTAATTTATTTTCTTTTACTCAGAAACACACTTTGAAACCTTCTTAAGAACATCTCAGGTCAGGGGAAAATCAACTTTTGGTTTCTGTAATAAAGAAAGAAAGTCATAAAGAAGAACACACACAAGTTTCTTTTCCAATGAATTAAGCAAATAATATTTTGATATATGGAGATAATCTATAATTATTTACAAATGAATTTGTTTAGAATTAAGTTGAGCAGCTTCTTGCTTTTTATATTATCAAATTAATGGAAAAATCTTTGATCAGTCAGTTTCTTGTAGTCGCTGGGTTAGCTTTACACTCTTGGAGCTTGAGAACTCATTCCTTACTCAGAAGTGCTCGTCAACTCTGGAGGCAAACTGTGTCAGAAACTCTTGCTGTCAAAAGAATATGATAGCAGGCTGGCCACCATACAAGGACAAGCATTTCAAATTAACTCCAAACCAGGCTTCGTCATGCACGCGTGCACACACACACACACACACACACACGTACACATTCAGCTATGTTGGACATGTTATCATTTCTGGCCTGCAGAACGTAAGGAGTGCACTCTTTCACAATGCATCTCTTTTTTCTCTCTCTTTCTTTTTTTTGATGGAGATAGAAGAGCAAAAGATGAAAAGCATATTTAATGTTTATGCCGGTGCTTGGCTGAACAGCCTTCACAGTGCAGAGACAATATTAAACAAGTTAATATTTAATGAACAACCTCTTTGTATGAGGGCGAAGTAGTGTGAGGCGCTCGTGTTGGCAAAGGAAAAACAAACTCGAAGCTCTTTCAGATGATTGTAGGGAGAGAAGGTTTTCGCTTTGAGCCCTGGTGCCTGTGTTTGCATCTGAAACCGGCAATATGCACACACACTGCTCTTTACAGAGGGGCCACAAGCACCACTATAAAAGAAATTGATTACAGCGTCATCTTTTTGACCTTTTATGTGCAATGGCATGGCATTCAGATGACTGACTGCTGTGTCACTCATTACACTGAAATATACTTTAATATAAGCTGAATATAATGTTTTTTATAGATCGTGTTTGCTTAGTTTAGGTTCTTTAACGTGTGACTTAAAATGTGCTACCTGTCTCCAGGTGAGTTGGACAGCAGATCATGGAAGCTGGAAAACATCATCTTGGTTCATCTTTATGTGAAGAACATGGAAGACTTTGCTCCTCTTAATGCAGTCTACAAGAAACACTTTGATACAAATCCTCCAGCCAGGTAAAGGTTCTAACACATGTTTTCGCTTTTTCCCCCCACTTTTGTTTATTGTCATTCTTTATTTGAGCCACCGTCAGTGCAGCATTCATTGAGAGTTTCCTCTTGTAGGGTTTGTGTCCAGGCAGCTCTGCCGGCTGGTCAGCTGCTGCAGATGGACTGTCTGCTTCATGACTGGACTGAACCCCCGGAGGAAGGCTGCTTCCACCAGAAAGAAGCCCTGCATGTCCAGAGCCTGTCCCACTGGGCCCCTGCTAACATAGGGCCATACAGCCAGGCCCTGAGGGTAAGGCTCGCAATCCTCCAACAGGGGAATGGGGATGCTAGCAGAGCTGACAGATTTGATTTCATGACAGCAACAAAGGAAGTTTTATACTCAAATATTTATAATATTTTATGTAACTATTACAGTTTTTTAAGGTGGCATTTTTAATAAAAAAATATATATTTAAATTCAATTTTAATTATATGCATTTAATTAATTATATACATTTAATCCAAACTGATAATTCATCTCTGATCATTTTAATCTTCTTATTTAAGGAAAAGACTGAATTGCAATTTTTCCCAGCAGAAATTGCGATTTCAATTTGATTCACAATTTTTTTAAAATCAAGGTTCAACACATTATTCACAAGTAATATTTACAGGCTTTTAGCACCCCCTAGTGTCCATTAGTGAAACCAAAAGTGAAACTTATCTCCTAGCTGTGCGTTCGTCTTTTTAACACCTTAATCTAACTGCTGAAATGTCTCCTCAGCCTTCATTAGCGTCTACAGGAGCGGTTCATCACTAAATCAAACAAATCAGCTGTGTTCATGATCTAAAACATGCAGGAAACATGCTGGAAGCAGACTGCAGCACCAAGCATGTCAGCGCCACTTTACTAAGTCCAACAGGGACTGGACCGCCACTCTGAAGTTGCAAGTCCAGTATTCTGGCCACAGAGGGCGGTGGGGGTCTGAGTGACATGTCAATAACCCTGTAAAGGGTAATTTTAGCACATACTGGCTCAAGAAAATTATTTAAAAATATAAAAAGTTTTCATAGTAGCGCTTTAATAATCTGTTAAATCATGCATTCAATACGAAACCCAGAAAAATCACGATTTATATACATTTTTTCATAATCGAGCAGCCTGGTTTTTATGACGAAATTACAGTAATAATTTGTTGGGCATCATTCGGACCATTATTGATCTGTATAAATGTGTCCCAGATACTGATGAACGTGTGTAGATGCAGATGATTGGATGAGAGATTATTCTGATGAGTGCTTTTGCCTTTCCTTATAAATACGAATCCTTTTACTAGCTGGCCGTGCGTACCTACTTCTGCACTTGTTTGTAAAGCAGCGTCTTTTATATTGTTTCAAACCTCACAAGAATGTGGAATTCAAAGGCTAAGCAGAGGAAGTGTGGGCCGTGGTTCCACGGTTGGCTTGGTGTTGTGTTTACCCAGTGTGTATTATATAGGATTACACTTGTCAAGGTACTGTCAACAAGGATAGTGTCCATCTCCTCCACACTGTCCTTGATCCTTCAGCCAAATCCATCTGTGAGTGAGAACATGTGTGGATTAGCTGCTGTTCAGAGCTCGGCGGCATATCTTAGCAGTGTGTCACTGAAGTTCGGTTTGGATTCCTGAGATGTAACTTACGGACTCAGGGTTTGCTTTCAACATGCCAACAGTGTTTGATTTCCTCAATGAAGCCTCGTTGAGACATGAAATTAAAGTCAGCTGTGTGTGAGTGCTGTTACCCCTTGATAAAAAAAGTCTAATCACTCATACTGCTAATTATCATTCATATTCGTAGCAACTTGGGAATTCAAGAAAATGATCTTGCTTTCTCAGAGCTGTGCGTGGCACTTCACACGACCCCTGTGTGGTCTCTCGATGCGTCTGCTCCGCCTCCACGCAACAATGACTTAATTTGATCAAAAATTTATTAACAACTCCTCAGCGCAGCTAGAGATTTTACATATTGATACAATTACCCCCTTGCTGCGAGCAAGCATGCAGACCTCACCCCCCATCTCTCATCACTACCCTGTTGTCTCCAGCCTAATGACAGTTTCCCTTGGTGACTGTTGCTGTGTAGCACCATCGTGACAAGAACTCTAGCAATCACAGTGATATTTAAAAAAAAGCAATGAATAACTTTAGAAGTACCTCCAGTTAATAGATAAATAATTACTAACCGAATGATGGTGTTAGATGAGTTAAAGGATCAATTTGTGATTTTAAACATATCTAGAGAGTTTATTCAGCTCTGTGCAGCAGCAAGACTTTTGAAATGATTATTTTTAAGGGATATTTCTGCCGATTTAAAGTGGAAATCCATCAAACTCGATTTAAATAGTTTCATGAATGTCCTCAGTTAGAAGAAATGGTGGTTATGGTCTTGATCCTGATAAGCTAACAGTTGGTCCAAACTAGGGATGTAAGGAAATATCAATATGGCAATATATCGTGTAATTTTTTCCTGAAATATATATCGATATTTAAAAGCAGTGTATCGAATTTTTGGAAGAATTTACATGCAAACATTTGTGTATTTTCTTTTCTTTTGGTGCAATTCAAACGCAGACCGCTAGTTGGCAGCAGTGTGCAATAGGTTTGGTTTCCACTACTGAAATGTAAATCCCTCAATTATGGTTAACATGTTACGTATCAGTTTGGACTATTGAATTTTCCTACAAAAAATTCAGTCTAAAAAAATCGCTAATATCATCTGGCTGAATGTATCGCAATATATCTTGATATATCATATCGTCTCTCCTGTATCGTGATACGTATCGTATTGCCAGAATTTTACCAATACACATCCCTAGTCCAAACACAGACTAAATAGATACATACATTTATATGTTAAGATTTTTATTGGCCTAACATAAAAGAAATGCAGATGATTAAAAACTTTTAAACAGAAAATTGGAAAGATATTTCAATAGGAATTTGCATTTTATTATTTGTGATTTTTTAAAAGTAATTTTTATGGTAAATAGGATCACAAAGCCTCACTACCATTCATCGTTGTTGCTGATGATAAATTACAAATTTTTTTCAAGGCCAAGAAACTAGAAAATAATCAACATGTCAAATGTAGGGAATTTGATACTTGGTTTTTATAAGGTAAACACACTAAACCATTTTTGTGTCCTGTCTTACAGATCTTTTTAACCAAAAACCTTCAAATATTTTCATTTTTTAAAATGAAAATATTCTATTTTTAATGATTTTTGAGCAGATAAAAATACAAAAATTGTAAATCTAATAATTTGTTGCACTTATTTTTGCCCTGAGATTTTTTTTCAACTTAAAAATTCTGGCCCACATCTCGAAAAGCTTGGACACCACTGGATTATATGACACACATTTTATTTTATACCATTTTGGCAGAAATATTAAGCAGTTTCTGCTGTACTTAAGTCTTTGTTGGTTTTGGTCTTTTTTACCCTGTAAGTAACTGTACAGTAGAATTCTAAGTAAATGACCTTGTGATTTGAAATGAATGTTGAGGAAAACATTTTGAGAAGCCAGAAATCTGGAGTTTTTTACCAGAGGACATCATCTAGAGGTCAGAAAAAATGTACTGCATCTTAAAGCTGCAACAGCAAATTTAGAAAACAAATTAGCTTAAAATTTTTTTTCATGCCTCTTAACAATGTTCTAACATAGTGTATATATATATAGTGCAGATTAAAAAAATATGTGTCGTTCGTCCGATCACCTTCATTATAATGCTGTAAGAGCGGGACTGTCAGGGAACTGGATCATTTTTCAGGCTCCCCGTGTGTGTCAGTTGATGGCTTCTGGAGGAGCCCATCACCTTTTGGGGGGAGTCAGGCTCCTCCTTGCTCCCCCGTAATTTGAACCCTGCTTGTCCATAAAAAATGTCGCCCACTGTACATCAGTCTAGGTACTTCTGTAAACACACACACCCGCCCTGTGATTGACATCTGTTTGTAAGTGAATGTCGAACGTCATTGGCTAATGTTGAGCGTCACTCAATTGAAATTGCATGGGGCTCTGGGGGGGCGGGCTTAGCAAAATAATTGGTGTATTGCCTACATTATATCACAGTACAGGGTACGACCTTAAGATTGCTTTTGCGGAATTCTAAAAAAATCATACATAATTCCTGAAAAGAAGAAAACTCTGGATTGCGGTGTTTCCAGACTAGCCATTAGCTCACCTGTCCTGTTGAATGTAAACTTTATTTCTCAGAACAGAGGCTGTTCATGAAGCCATCTACGATGAGTATGCTTTATAACTTTTATACAGAAACACACTTCAGTATGGCAGGGGGCTAAACTTTATAAAAGAAATCAATTCTTCTGAAAGTTTCTTTGTTACTTCTGGTCTTTGTTTACTTTGTCAGTCTGGTAGAATCTATAAATAATACCCATTAGACTATACTTCATTTCAGAATGTCCATAAGCACTATGCTTATTGTCCAGCCATATTGAAGCCAGTTTATCTGTCTATGTCCAATGATTTGAGGGGCAGCACATGGCTAGTGACAGAAAACTGCCTCACAGAATGTAGCCACTGTAGGTCGCTACTTGTAGGGATGCCGTCGGTGGAAGCATGGAGAAACCTCTTATCGAACTGGCATGTGATGGATGCTGGACCTTCAAACTCCATCCATCCATTCATCTGTCTGCTTGGCTTGTCACATCTCTCAGCATCAGCTCTCGGAAATGGCAAGCCGACCGAATGTCGGCTTGTTCTGGCAAGATGACAGATTCAGATCCGACTTGATTTAGAGGAATTAGTTAACCTTTTTAATGTCAAAGCTGGGGGGCTCTTGATGTATTGTATGTTGAAATATAATCTCACATCACTTTAGTTTCAAGCCTCAAGCTACAAAGACAAATTTTTTTAAATTTATGTTTAGTTTTTGCACTGTCATGTCATTGTTTTTTTACTTGATTGACACGTTTAGAGGCTGCATCACAAGTACGGCAAACTCCATCATTTGTTAGCATGGAATTATTGACCTTTTGCTGCGCTAATTGTTTTGTTGTCTTATTCGTCAAGAATCTATTATAAATTTAGCTGTGATTCATTTTAAGCATTAGTTAAATAATCAAGTTAATATGTTAGCAATACAACTCTTTTGTCACCAGTCAATTTATAAAAACGCAAATGATGTTTTTAGACATCCACATGTTGCAAAACATCAAAACAAATTACAGCATTCCAACAAAAGCCTTATAATGGCATGCTTTTATAAGTAAGCTGCCTTTTTTCATTAAGTGGAAGAAGCTTTTAAACAATTCCATTGCATTAACATAATTCAGGATTTATTTATTTTTAGCCATCAGTATTCCATATTTTTCTGCAAAACTGTGTTTGAACTAATGACAAAAGATTATACCAATACGTTGGCAGATGAACTAAATTGGTTGATCATCTACTAAAGCCGGAGTTAGCAACAGGGGTCTGACTGAATGATTTTTGTTTTCCCCCATGTCTATTTAAATTAATGCTGCCTATTTGGTCACATTCCCTTTGGAAGCACATTTTCCGAGGCAAACACAATAGCCAAGGCAGGTCTGAATAGAAGGACGATCAGCTGAATGGTTGTTAAACATCTCCTCTTTCCTGTTAAGGCAAGTGGCTCACCCCTGGGATATTTGCCGGGAAATTATACTCACTGATCACATTCTGTGGGGTGTGTTTAGGGAGCACCAGCCTCGGGTTGCTCGTGAGAACACCAACCCCTTTGCCTCGATTGCCTAATTGTGAGTGACAGTCAATATTGTGGGAGATTGTCTTGCACACGCCAGCGATAGGATTTGCATTGGATTTTGAAAATTGTCAAAGTGGACTGGTGAGGCATCAGGAGGGAAGTAGATCTGACGCTGCCTATTAGCTTCAAATGGAGGGGGTGCACCAAGGCTGGTGGTAGAATTTGAATAATCTTCTTACCGGAGTCTAAATATGTAAAAACAATGGGTTGATCTTTTTAGTGGAAGTTAGAAGGTCAGGCTGAGTTAGTGTCATGTTTGGCCACCCATGTTGATGAGGAAGCATGGGTAAAAACATCCTGTGCTTGGTTCTATTTAGCTATAAAGCTGCATTTTATTGAATATTAACAAATATTAATGTGTTAGAAAAAACTGATAGTGTTTTCCAACTAAATTGAACACAAAGTTTAAGCATGAAATTAGTGATGAGCCACAGAAATAAGGGTAATTCCTGTAGTTTGATGGTTTGCTTTCATTATGTTTGTTTGCTGCAAAATAGCCAGCTTGCAAAAAAAACAACAACAAAGAAACAATGCTCCTTTTACCATCATCTCATCAAACACCCCACCCCCTTCCAGCTCCACAAACTTCATGAGCTCCCATCTAGAGACTACATCTACCTCAATTATCACTGAGGAGTAATTAGCTAAAAAACAGTGTGCGCATGCATCCGCGTTCAGGGAGGTATTCATGCAGCACGAACAGATTAATTAGGACGTTTAACTTCATTTCTAATACAACAAAATTAATCCCATAAAATATGAGGCGTCTCGGAGGAGGTGCCTGTCAGCATCTGATGCCTCTCCCCTGTTTGCCATAATCTATTAAAACCCTGCTTTTATCTCACCTCTCCCTTGTCATACGTTATGGATTTTTTCATAAACATGGCCCATACTTCATAAATGTCTCAATTTTCTAGTCTATTAACATTACTTCAAAAGCGCTTGATAAAAGAGGAGGGCATGCGTGAAATAATGCACCAATAATACGAAATGCTGGAGGCTAGAACAGTAGGGGCGGCTCTCCAGCATGCACGCTCAGACAATGCAAGGGATGTTATCAAGTTTAATAAAAGAACAAATGATCACTTCCAACAGAGGAGGAAGGGGGGGTGAGGCGGGGAGGAAAAGGGGGCGGGACCTGGAGAACAGTTGTCGAGTAATTAAGCTGATGAAAAATGGGTTCTTGAAGGCTTCGTGGTTTGAGAAGATATGAGATTGAAGGCTACTCAGAGCATTCTTTAGCACTTGTAGTTACTTGCTTCTATTTGCAGCAGAGGATGTTAACAGATTTGTTTTTCCTTTTTGTTTCACCGAGACCAAAAGCAGAATAGGCTCGTTGTTTCTTTGCCTGAGCGCCTGAGTTGTGCGCTGCGAGTTGAACCTTTTGTCTGGGGAGAGTCGGAGGGGTTTTGACTGACAGTCGGGCCTCACCTCAAAGCCTTTCCACAGAGAGCATTGATTCAGTTCCTATCTCTGCATCACCTCTGTGGGCTTGTTCCCAAACACTGGGGTCAACTGGCTTCGCTTGGATTGGACAAATAGGAAACGCGCTGATCAAACTCAGTAAGACCCGACCACAGAGGCATGTCTGCTGTTAGCCCCGAGGCCAACCCTAGCAGGGACACACGTGGACACACACACACATACACACCTGCGTGCTGTTTGTGGTTAGACTGTGTGACAGGGTGAGCTGTTTCCGATTGTTAAAATGAGTCACTGTATTACACTCATGACTGACAGGAAGAACATAAGATACTCAAATTCAAAATACAATTTATCTCCAAGTATGCGTAAAGTAATATACATTTAGTTTTAACATCACGTATATTACACTTTACATTTAAGCAGCTAGGTTTAGTGGAACCAGTTGACATAACTTGGTTAAGTAAATCCAATATTTCATTTCTTACAGTGTATGAATACTTTTCTTTTTTCTGGCATAGCTATGATATTTATTTATGCAGCGCTGCCTCTGATTCTGATGCATCTCCACATCCTAAGAAGTATATTTGTTTCGACACTTGGTCTTCGCTGTGTCTTGGGACAGTGCTGAGCTGCTGAACGGGGGATGGGAACTCGTGTCTCTAAATGTGGACACGTATATGTGAGAGGTCAGATCACAGCACCTTTTTAATCTGATGAGGGGGCAGTTTTATGGGAAGTGGTAGACAGCAGCAAGGGTAATTATGTGGCTTCCAGCGCTATCCTCCCAGGCTCCTGTCTTCCCTCCCCTTGCTCTCCTGCTGTGACGGCGTGGAGGCTGACCCGCCTTGGCGGTCATCATTTTCATAAGGCATCGCGTCTATCGCTGCATTATCCCGCACTGCTGTCGCTGCTGCAGCTCCACGTGGGCGCGGGCTGGTATCAGCTTGTACCAGGCGAGGACAGGGGAAGGACTGGATCTGTCAGACTGCATCGCCTCTCAGGCGGTCGCATTTGCCTGTGCTGCGCCTCTGCCTTGGCCCCTGCCACACTCCCACTCATTAATGGGCCCGGCCCTTGACAACTGATCCTAATTGTCTTTGAACAGCTCTCCATGTATTATTGGTGCCTGACTGCCTCGGTTCATGTCAACAAGCCATTGGAAGTTGGGACAGGGTAGCTATCGTCCCTATTTTTCTTTCACGCATAGTGTACCGAAAAACACGCAGCGATACACATCACAGAATTTGAACATGTGTGTCTGTAGATGCAGGCAGGCATTTACTCCTGCGGGAAGCCTTGCAGGACCAGGTGTCCCTCAAGAAACGGCTGGTCTCTGGTGAAAAAGTCAAATAAATATCATTTGTGAAAAGGGCATTGTGTTGTTATTTAATGTGTCAATTTGGGTAGTGTACCCAAACATTTTACATTTAGATGAATGCAATCAGCTCAAGTGTTGGAATATAATTATACTTGATAAATGGCAGACACTGCTTTTTAATTTGAGGGAACCACATGCTACATAAGTGTGTGTGTGCGTGTGTAAGTATGTATAGTTGAGCATCCTTATTTGCTTCTCACTTTGTCAGTTCTGATGAGCAATGTGTCTTTGTGTGTGTGTGTGTGTGCGTGCGTGTGTGTGTGTGTTGGGGGTGTTCAGAGACATCAAGAAGGCATCTGAAAAGCATCATGTAAGGATCCCACCGCCGCAGACATCTGCCAAGACACTCGTGCTATTACAATTGCAATCACAAACACTCAGTCAAAACACATCAATTATTTGTAGTCCCATGTGTGAATTATTAGCCCATATCCAACTATTTACTTCCCATTTCACCCCCGTATTAGAATCCAGTAAAAGGAGAGGTGGGGTGGCCCGCTTGGCTTTTTTTTTTATTTGCAGAATAAAATAACTGAATACCAGATGCATAGATAAAAAGCATAGCGGCGTGTCCTGTCCACTCCCATCACTGTCTGAGAGAGGAGAGATGTATGACCATCCCATTACTATGGTAACTAGCCACTATATTCAGGGCTGCCCGGGTGTGTTTCTTCCCCCTGCAGTGACGAGAGGGCATAGCTGACAGGGCCTACACACACAAACACACACACACTCAGTTGACACACAAAAACATACAAATAGAAAGGATCCGAGTGTTTTTTGGGAAATTTGTGTTTGTTAAGAACAATATAGAGACCAACACCCGGAAGAATAAAAAAAAATCCACCTTGCTCAATTTACTCATCGTTTTTAATCCAAAACACTGTGTATGACTTCATTTTTAGACTTAAAGATTACATTTGTTATAGATGAAAACTCTTCAAATTTACCTGCTGTCTCTGCTCAACACATTGTGGCAATAAACACATTAAGGCAATAAAAAAAGATAAAAATGAAGAATTTTACCAATATTTTTGCAACTATACCACTGCGATTCCACAGGAATTAAAAGTAGTTGTCAGCATGTGGCTAAAAATAATCATCACCTAATGTAAAAAAAAGTGCCACCTTGTCTTTATTCATTAATATATTTTTTAGCTGTGATCCAGATGACTCAGGAGGGTTCGTGTTGAAGTCTCATTGATTTTCAGCCTTTTGCTCCACTATAAATTTCACACGGAACAATTCTTCAGAGTATTAAGTTTTAACTCGGGTCATTCAGGTTCCAAATGCTGTTGTTATTAAAACATGCTTTGTTGCAGAGGAAACTGCTGGGGAGGAATGATCCACAGCCTCGTATTTCTCTTCTTTTTTGATATGTCAGCATGTTCGCTTTAAATATAAAATTATTATCGATACTATAGATTCATAATATAAGGGAATTTCTAGTCCCACCAGTGTAATAAAACCGCAATGTTCAGGGTAAGAGTTCGTTCATGGGATATGGGCTACGTATTATTTACCACATGTCAAAATTTATTGAATTAGATGTGGTGCACTGACGCAAATGTTAATATTTGCTGTATTTTTCATCTCAGGCTCAGAACGTTTTCAGAACACAATATTCTAACAGTGGAAAAAAATATTCTCTGCTGCTTATTTTCAGAAAAACTACATTTATTAAAATAATTATGAACATTTTTCCTAAGAAGTTAATTTGTCCTTTTAGTTATTTGCTACTTTGGTCTTATTTATTAATTTTTTTGCACCCATGGTGTACACACACACACACACACACACACATATATATATATGAACATTTAGCTATTTAACCCCTAAAAAATTTTTTACGCTATTTTGTACCAGCTTTTTCACCTTTCAATGAATAGTTTTATAGGTTATTTATGTGACTTTTTTCTCTTTAATTTTGCTGAAATAAAAGAGAAAAAGTAAAATCCAGTGAGACTCGATGACTTCTCGCCTTCCTGTCTGTGGTTAAAGCAGAGTGGAAAAGTATTGCTGATGTTCTGCTGCACCTCTTTAATGCAACCATACTGCCATCTGTTGAGAAGAAGAGGAACTACGTTTCTTTTCTTTGCATTTCTTTTGCCATATTTCTGTCATTTTGTCATACATTTATTTATGTTATTTATCTTTAATTTGTGAATTTTTTATGTTTTCTTTATTACAATCACAAAGCATGAATAGTCATATTGCGAGTATGTGTCTGTCTTTTTAGATGAAGGTAGAAAGAATTTTTTTAAACAGCTGCCTAATATTGGAGATAAACATTCATATACTGAGTAGATTTCCCAGACTGTATTACATTCCTGCATGTGTCACGTGTTTACTGAAGCTTATTTAACTTCACCAGCATTGGCGGTTGTTGCACTTCTGTGTCTGGTCTTCATTTGTGTCCAGGTTAAGTTGGTGCTGGTTTTTTTTTACCAGCTAGACCCAAAGATGCAATCTTCCCAAAAACAGGGCAACATATAAAAAGACAGAAGAGACAAGATGGTCACAGCTGGGAAGGGAGACAGGACAGGGGATGAGGGTTGCAGTTTCAGCATCATTCAGTCAGACAACATGCCCCTCAGCTGAAACAGCGAGACCCTCCCCGATTCTCTCGAATTAGGGAGATTAGCGGGAAAGCGCATAATGCAGGATGATGGAATTTGTCATAATTTGCATTGTCCTGGAAAGATTCGGCTTGATAGAGCGATGCATGGAGGGTCTTGTCATGTCCCACGGGCAGGTCATAGAGGAAGCTTGGCAGAAATGATTTTTGCGATATGTGCATCAGTCGTAAAAGCCTCACAACCAATTTGTCAAAAAAATTGTGAGGTCCGGACAGTTGAAGGCAGCGGGGCATTTTGCCCTAACCCGATGAAAAACCGTGCCCCTCCATCACTCTTCATTCACAGCCCGGCTCTGGTGTGGCACGGTTCCCCAATGCAGAAGACCATTTCATTGCATCAGCCTTATGATTTATTTAAACATATTTTTAACATTATTATGGCAGTGGTCAGGGTATGCACAGACACACAAGAAAATATCAGACTGTATTGAAACTCCTTAGTAAAGGAAAACATGAATACATTTGTTTATTTGTGCCTTTTCAGATTCATCTCCCTGAGTGGTCAGCATTCGGGGCCCTCTGACCTTGGGTGTAGTTCTGAGTGGCAGCTCCTGACCAGCATAAAGCTGACCAGAGCTGACGTTGCGGTGTTACATCTCCACACAGTTCAACGTCTACAGAGTGGACACGTTGAGGACAGACAGAAGAAACAGAAAAGAAAAATACAAACTAGATTAGAAAAGTGCTGGAAGGGGTGGCGGGAGTAGCCCCCAGACTGACCACACGTTGCCTCGTCAATAGATCATTATAGTTATGTAATATAAAACTTCTGTCAGCATATTTTAGCATATGCTTAGTTTATTTTCTGAATTCATTTAAAACATCAGAGAACAGCACTGAGAAACTGTGTCTTCTTGTGCACTTCATATGGCTATTTATGTCGCCGTTTAAGACACACTAATGTTTTGTGACAGATGAGCATACAAGGGTTAGGCTCAAACTGGAGCACTAACAGGAAAAAAAAGTAGGGGTATAGAAAGAGGAGAAGATGAAAAGGCCTAATATCGCTCCCTGTTCTGAGCAAGCCTTAAATGGAGAACAGCAAACCCAAAGGTTCCGTAGGGGAGAGAGAAAGGTTGCGGCTCTCCTGGAAGGTTTGTAGAAATGAGGTGTCAGAAGAGGCAGGATTTCCTCAGGGTGCGGCACAACATGAGCCCATTTCTTATCATTTCCCACTCCCAAATGTGATCTGCTTTGAATTCACTAATGCTGAAAGAACCCCACAGACTTGGAGATGAAATCACAGCACACATCCCTGACAAACTGCCATCCACCACACGAGGATTAGGCAGGCCTCGCATTTCAAATCCCTGCCAACAAGACGTAATATATGCACTTAAATTCATACAACAAAACTTCTGCCTCAGTTTTCGATTCTCACATTTTGGAAGATTTTAAGCTGTTTTATATTGAAAGAGTTGAGAACAAAAGAAAATTACTAAAGAAATAGATTTAGGGGAAAACGTTGACATTTGCATGTGAAGAATTAACAAAAAATTGATTAAATTTAGGTCAAAATATGTTAAAAGTTGATTGAATATCAAAAACAATTTGTGTTAACATTTCTTTACTTGCAGTAAATTTTTAAAAATGTTTTAAATTAAAAATGTACAACTTATTACAAATATCACAAATATTAACATGTTTTATCTAATACTTTGATTACACGCCTTTTTGCTTGTGGGTCCCTTACACTGTACTAATCTAACCTATTTTACACATTTTGTGTTATCATTTTTCCAGTTAAATTATGTATGAGTCTCAATGGAGAGAAATGTGACCATTAGCATATCTGATAGGAACGGTGGAGCCGTTCTCCACCTCTCTCTGTCCTTGGAATGAGGCAGAAAAACCTGACTGATCGTCAATACCAGGTCATTTTATCCACGTTGGCCTGGTTCATCCACACCATTCCAAAGCTCTGCTAATGACACCCTGAGACGTCCTCAACGTAATGGGGGACCCAGAGGGCTCCAACACCAATATGAATGTAGTCTAGCTCTGTCTGATCATCTCTGGAAGCCTGTTGACAAAAAAAAAACACTGCAATTAGAAACACCTCAGACGTTCCAATCTGAAATGGGACACTGACATAGTGTACTTACCGTCTACACCTCAGAGACAGAAAAATAGATGTCTTTGTGGTTGGTGATCTTTGGACATGTCTCTGGGTGTATTATGGAAAACGTTATGCTCTTTCAACCACAGGGTAAAACTAGATATCAAAAACACAGCTCAGTTACAGATTTAGAAAAACCAATAAGCCAACAATATTTTGTTTTATTCATAACAGGAAGTTTGTTGAACTTAGTGACTACGGAAGTGGGGTTGTTTAAAGGGGACATATTATGACTTTTTTACTTAAGTTATAATAGTCCTATGGTTGATACAAAACATGTTCATGAAGTTCTTTGCACAAAATCGCACTCGCATAAAGCAGTTTCAGTAGTTTTACTCAGTTCCATCCATCATAAGCCATTTCAGGGCTCTGTCACTTTAAGAAAACAAGCTGGAGTTGGCCACGCCCACCCATTCCCCGCTCAGGCTGCTCATAACTGAGAAGCTCCAATATCCGGGAAGGGCTCGGAGTAGAGCCGCTGATTCTCCAGCAGCAGCTCTCGCATGCACGTTTCAAAAAGTCCCCGTTTGTGACATCACAAACAAGGACTTTTTGAAACAGCTTGTTATAGACAGATGATTCCTAAAACCAAACACTTAGAAAACGGGTGTATGTTTTTTTCCATATTTGGAGTGTTTATAGAGGCAGTAGAAGACCCACTTGGCAGCACAAAAGGATGCAAAAAGTGAATTTTGCATAATATGCCCCCTTTAAGTCAGTTCCTCTGTGGAAAAGCCTAATATTATTGTTTGTGGTTCCGGTAAAGAAATCTGTAAAAAAAAAAAAAGGTTTTAGCCAAAAGAATTACACAAATAAACCAACAGAAACATGTTGCATTTTTCTGCCCATGTCCCTTGGAAGACAACACATTATCCCTTCTCTCTTTGGGCCATTTAGACCACCAAGGCTACCATTTGAAAAATACTTACCTTGTTAAAGAAAGTTTAATGTCACATGCAATTATTTGACCCTTATGAATATTAAAGGTTCCCATCTCTGGCCTATTAAAAATGCATGTGGCATTGTGGTTGTTGATCACGTTTGGAATGGCCATGCAAATTGGACTGTCTTTTCTGTCAAGGCCTTAGATGAATAATGTAGTTGTGTTGTATGTTCAGGGACACACCATTGACAGTCAATTAACAAGTTTGATTGGTGTGCGAACGCATTCTTTTGAACTGTTAATTTTATGTAAATAGTATTCCCTCTCTCTTCTTTACCGTCTCTCTTCCCCCATTCGCGATCAACACAGAAACCGCAAAACCCCAGATCCTCCGTTCCACCTCCCACTAAGAGTAACCAGAGTGGGATGCTTAATAATTGATCATCACACACCTGCTTGGTAGACGCTACGGGAAAATGCCGTTAACAGTCAAGGGGCCCCATGCTCGCACCTTTTGATATTCAAATTGACAAATGGTAGTTGGTCTTTATGAATTTTGAATGCAGCCAGCACTTTTCATGTGGAAGAGCTTGTTAAAAGATTGTAGCCCCACGTCCAACCTGATGGACCTCTTCTCTGTTGCGGTGGATATGATGGCATTTGATGGCTCGTAAATGGAATGCCAATTGACAATTTGTTGTTGATGTGTGGGAATCCGGCTTTTATGTTAGGCAGTCACTGTAATGCAGGCTTCTGGGCAGATCGTGCTAGCAGGTAAATGATCCATTGATTGATCCAAATGGTTGAAAGCAGCGTGGGCCTTATCTCCCTCCTCTCTCTGCCCTCTCGCTTGCTCACGCCTCTCTAACTTGTCTTCCCTCCATCTCTTGTCTCATACACCATCCCAGTAATTTGTAGCAGCAGAGATGGAAGCTAAAGCTTCATCAAAGCTGACAAGTGAACCCAAGAGCTGAGGATCATGGCTAACCCATTCAATTATGGAAATAGCAACGACAGTGTCTGCCCTCTAGCTAAATAGTTGTGTGGCTAACATCTTGTTTTGTTAGCATTCTGTAAGAAAGAATTCTGTAAGAAATGAAAAACAGTCTGTTAGGTATTTTGTACCATTGAGTGAGGGATTCGGTAGCCTCCAAACATCCGCATGGACTATAGTGTCAAAGTCACACTAATCTGAACAAGTAAATTGAGATATGTGTTTCAAGTAATCCGAATGAAACATTAAGCTTGGTTAGTGCCACGTCTTACCTTTGATTGGTACTGATTTCAGTCAAAGTCACCGGTTGTGTCTTTGCTTACTAGGAAACAGATTCTCTCCAGCGATTGCGGAGCATGTTCGAGTCTTTAAAAGCCATAGCATATCATATGCATCTATTTGCATTGACCAGTACTTAGTGTCCCGGGTTAAAGCCATCCAACCTTAAACACCGTTGCTCTACCCGGTCTCTAAAGGCCTGACCTCCTTAATGCCAACCCTCATTCCGACTTGTCTATCTGCATTAAGCAGATAGATTTTTTTCCCCAGGTTTCATTATTCAAAGAGCTTAACTCTAAGTGAGGTATTTAACAGAGAATTGGGCTTATTATCACATGGTTAATTATGCTTATGAATAACATTGGTGCCACTGAGAAATACTGGCACGCATCTAAGAGAATACATGGTTGTGTTAAATGCGTGAAATACAAGTTGTTAGTGATAAGATGCTGACAAATGGGAAATTGGACTTGTTAATTAATGGACCGCTAATCAAACATGGGCTTATAATTAATGTTAAATTGATAATAGCACATGGTTGTATAATGTACTTCTGGCTTTAAACAAAGCTGACTTTCTAGTTTCATGACTTTTTGTAATTAACTTGCATAGCAGGTGTATTTTAAAACCTGATACTTGCTGAATTTTCAACAGATGAATGAAACTTGTTCTCTGAAAACACACGAAGAAGTCTTGAGTATACTAGTTTAGCCATGAAAACAAAGCTTTTATTGTGTGTGTGACTGTGTAAGATCATGTAAAAGCTTTTACTTTGAAAACTGTAATACCTACTTGTAACTGATAAAACTGTAACTGATACATTTGTTACCTTTTTTTCAAATACAGGTCTCACCAAATAAGCTGGACTTTAAAAATTAAGTGGCAACTACAGAGGATGAAACTCATGAACCTATGGTGCATTCACCAGAAATTTATTAGTTGTTTTCCTTTCAATTCTATTCACTAGACGGCTCAATCAAGCTGAAAATCAACCAATTCCATTCACCTGTCGAGCAAGTCTTGCATTCCTAGTTTTAGCCGTGCTGGTGGCTTGGTTTGAAGAATAACAAGTGGTCAACCCAATGCTTTGGCCTATATCTTCATGGTTTCTGATTAATGCATCTTAAGGACCCTTTTGATCTGCAGGATTCCTTTTTAACAGCACCTTGCTTTTGCTTTTATCTGTTTTATTTAGCTCTGAGCTGTAAAAAGTCACAAGTATGTACTCTAACTGTTGTCTCTTTCCCACTTTATCCATTTGACTAAATGATTTATTTATTTTCTTCTTTTCCTGTCCAGGTAGATGAGGTGGTGTTCTGTGCTGGGCAGATTGCTTTGGTTCCCTGCACCATGAATTTGGTAAAAGCTGGCGCCTTTACACAAACCCAACTGTCCTTCAGCCACATGAAGAAGGTTCTGGAAGCCGTGATTGACAGCTTGACTCTGGCTCATGCGGTCCAGGCTCACTGCTACACTACAAGGTGCCAAAACATCCCAAAGATCAGAGATGTCTGGAAGAAGATGCTGAAGTCTTCTGTGGAAGAAAAGGTCAGCCACGTTGGAGTCAAGTTTTAGTTTATGAAGTGTGGTTAAAGAGGGAATTAATGATTGGCTGTTTTATTATAGATGCAGAAGAAATATTGATCATACTTATAGAAAGAGCTCATGTTTAATGGATTAGAAAACAAATGAGTCCACGCATCAATTAATAAGTAAAAGAAGGGAAACGCCACAAGTTTCTCAGCGAGGCTTTTCAGAATTGTGTTTTATAGTTGTTAAAAAAAGTGGATGCTTCTCACCCCTCTCTGTCCCCATGAGACCCAAGCCACTGCTACTGATATTTACCAGTGAGTGCGCTCATGAAAAGTTGATGATGTGGGAAACGCTGGTGTCTTTGATAATGCGGAGCTTGGCACAGAAGCAGATGTCTTCCTCAGAGCCTCCCTAATCCTTTGCCCCCACACACCATTTTGGAGCGGCGTTCAACTCTCAGAGCAGCTTATCCCCCCCATACCCCTCCATGCTCCTCTTTCCTGCCACCACCCTCCACCCTTTGCTCCATTCTACCGCACTGGCTTACAACCCTTGCTCCGTACATCTAATAGGGGCTCCAGTCTCCCTTGGCAGCCCTTCTCCTCCCACAGTAATCTGCCTAACCATGGGAATAGGGCCTCAGGGAGAGCGGCAGGAGCCCACCTCCAACATGTGGCTGGGTCTGGAGCTGCACACGGGTAAAGACTCAAGAGAAAATGTCAACTTTATGTCACTTACCAATTACATGCAGAAATTCCAATCATATTTCAAGTAGTTTTAAACAGCTTGAGTTCCAAAACATAAATGCATTACAATCCTTATTTAAGAGTTGGTGTTTCTTTGCTACTTTATAGTATTTGTCACATTTCGTCCCACCGGCAACTCACAGTGGATTAAAAATATTAAAGGTCTTGACAGAGTTAAATGCAAATTTAGCACACAGACACTCAGCTAGAAAGGCTAACTAAGAGCGGAGCTTTGGGAAATGACAAGACTAGGTTAAGGCCAGAGGTCACTGAAGATGGACAACACTGTCCATCTGTTGTGCTTCTTTACTGTCTGTCACAACAGTTTAAAATATTCATCTAAATGACCTGTGATCACTACCAGGAGACCACCCAGCTCTAACAGCTCAGGATCACACCTGTAAGAGAACTGATTTAGGAAGTAGTCACTGATCTGATCTGCATACTCTGGGATTGAAATCTCTTCACATATTTGAAATGCAAGAAAATCAGATGTTCAGTTTCAACTGTTTCTCCAAAACTTAGTAAAAAAGATGTATCTGAAATGTATGAAAAATAGAAAAACACAAATACAGTTTTTCTAAAAAGAAAAAGAGATAAATTATAGAACATAAATAAACAAAAGTGAATTTTGTTTAAAATATAAAAAAATTGAGCTAATAAAAAAAATACATTTTCAGACAAGATCTGTGGAGATGATATTTAAGATCAAAATTCCTGGTGTGTCAGTGAGGCCTTGCAGTTGTTGTGCGTTGATAATTTCTCTAATCAGGTGGATGAAGAAGCTCGCAGGGTTAATTGGGAGCATACTGGAGTCGCTACATGTGTGAAATTGTATTTACGCTGCATTAAACCACAAAGAGCTTGTTTGTCTGTGTGCATGTGAGAACGCGTGGAAAAGGTTCGATGAATTTAGAGACGGCAATAAAAGTCAATAAATGTTAAACAGACATCACTTTGTGTTGTAACAAGCTCCGAAATATATTGACTTTCAATCATGTACTTATTAAATGGTTACGTCTACCATTTTAAAGTCAGTTTCTGAGGAGAAATTATAAATAATTATTATCTTACAGCTGTA
The DNA here is from genome assembly GCA_006937985.1 of Aphyosemion australe. Lineage (NCBI taxonomy): Eukaryota > Metazoa > Chordata > Actinopteri > Cyprinodontiformes > Nothobranchiidae > Aphyosemion > Aphyosemion australe. The sequence continues at coordinate 1,802,893 of SSNS01000054.1, forward strand.
GATAGCTTTCAGAACAGCCTCTGTTTGAAGAAATGACTTTTATGTCAAATGGATTAGATCTCTGAAATTTAATGATGTTTCTAGCAGAAGTTGTAGAATATATATTGGCATTACACATTTATTCTCTTGGAATTTTACAAGCTTTCATAAGATTAAATTATAGCAGCAGTAAAACTAAATGGTTTTTGGTGCATCCAAAGGTCACGTCCAATAGAAATTTCCCTAATATTCCATCCAAAATGACTATGTAATTTGAAATTGCCAGAATTGTAAAACATTTAGAAAATAACTTGGTATGAACTGCTGTAAATGTAGAAGTTTAGACAGATTTAAGACGGCAGGAATACACTTTGGTCTTGGATCTGGGCACAGATATGTGGTGTCCAAATTTTTCAAGACACAAGCAAAATTTGCCAAGTTGAAAGTACTTATAGTCTGCAAAAAAAAAATTGTACATTTTTTACTTTTATTTTATTACATCTGCATCAACATCAAGTGCTGCCAAGCCAAAATTAAAGCATTCTTGAATTGCAGTTGTGAGCCACAACAAATCACTCTGAGGGCTCTAAATGGCTCACGGCTGCACTTTGGACATCCTTGTTGTAAATTATCTTTCTCTCTTTGCTACAATGAGCCAAATAATTGAATTATTGCAGCAATACCTTCAAAGTAGCCCATTAAGACTAACCCCTTCTTTCCACTACATGTAAAAGCGGCCCGAAACGGCCGCAAAATGTACTACATGGCAATTAGCCGCCTTTATAGTGGACAGGGTCTTTTCCACCGGCAGCTACGTGTAACGTTCTGGACGCGTCCCAGAAGTGAAGGGACGCAATCATTACGTTTCAAGGCTATGCTTCTAAAACACGTCAAACTCCGCAGTTTAGACCAGGACAAACAGGAAGTGAAACACAAAGGCAGTGTGAAACATCCGGAAACTTCCAAAATAAAAGTCACGTGCAGTACGTCACTACCTCTGAAACCATCGTAGTCGATGGAAAATAAACCCACAAACCTTTTTGGATAAATGCAGCTGTCTTTCTCCTTGCCCTTTATTGTGTGGACTTATAAAATCACGCATGGTGTTGCAATTCTCCCGTGATTTTGTGATCTCACAGGATCAGCTGTGTGGAACTCTTTCGCTCCCATTTCGCGTCGCTCCCGGTTAGAAGGGAATTTGTGGGCAAAACACTGCTATTTCGTTACACGCCACTTTTACTTCCAGTGGAAAGCCAGGCGGGGAAAGACATATTCTTTCCAATCACCGTTATTTTGTTTATTTTTAAGAAAAATAAAGCTTTTTTGTCCGTGCTAAATTTTCAAACTTTTCCTTGTGAATATCACAGCAAAACGTTTTTTGGGATCTTTTTATTTAAGTTTACTTACTGCTGTGTTTTTACAATGACCACTTCATTATAAACTTTTCTTCTCCCTGCTGACATTGCCCCGTGCGTTTCATTTACACTAACAATCCACCAAGCCTCCGAGTGGAATCCTGAGAAAAAAGCGTGAATAAAGCAGTGAATGGGAGGGGATATTATAGCAGACTGACAGCACTACAGTAAGTGCTGAGACATAAGAACCACATGCTGAAGGCGCCCTGCTGGGCAGGAAATGTAGGGGAACTGGGTAAGCTGTGCAGTCCCATCAGCTCCCTGCTGTTCGCCTCCTTTACACCACTTCCTTATTACCGTGTTTACCGTTCGGCTTTCATGCCTATCGGCCCTCAAACCCACCACACGCTCCAGGCACATGGACGCAACTTAGAGGAGGGAGTGGGGGGAGTTGGAGGGGCAGGAGGAAGGAAAACAAACATAAGGAGAGGCAGGTCACACCCCATCAGTGTGGTGAGCTGAGCGCAGCAGATTCAGACTGTATACGCTTTTACCTGCTACCTACAGAGCAAACGAGCACAGGGGGAACGGTGCATGCCCTGGAACTGAAGTGGCATGAAGTAATGAGATGGATTGAGTTTAATGGCTGGTGAGGAATGGAACGAAGCCATTCACACACACAAACATACACACTTATTCAGCCACCTGCCAGCCATCCCGACTCACTTGCGCCGTCATACATCAAACTCTCTGTTTTATCGGATTAATTTAATTAACGATCTCTGATCGGGGTGGAACGTGTAAGGGTTCCCCTCCTTTCTCTACTCTGCCAGGGAGAGACACTGTAACAGATCTGTGACCATTATTCAGTGTGTGCACACAGGAACAGCTCAAAAATGAGCTAGCTTCCCAACTAATGTTAAACTGTGGTAGGTTCGTTAAAAATGAAACAAATGGGGAGTGATGTAACCTTATCCGACAGCTCTTATAAAAAGTCAGCAACTGTGTCATGGCAATGAAATCCTGCCAGAGGCTGGAGCACTGCACTGAAGTCCTCAAATCCCCTTGCAGACTGTTGGTTGGGTATAGAACCAAAGCACCGAAGGCCTGCAGGGTGGCCTTTAAGCCTGGCTGAGCAAGAACTCCCTGTCCTGTCACTTCTCTCCCTACTTTGCTTTCTGTTCCATGTTCAATCACTATTGACAAGTGCTGGAGCAGTTCCCTCCAGGAGAATACCTAGCCTGTGCCAGAAGTGCTAATATAACATTTATCAAAGCTCTGGACACGTATACGTGCTGTCATTTTGTCTGACATGCGGAGAGGTCCGTGCTGACACGGCTTTTGTTGTTGGCCTCTTTGATTGTTATTGTTGATCACCGCAAACAAGGTCCCGTCAGAATCCACACTGCTCAGAAAATTTAACCTACCCTCTTCACATATTTTTTTTCACAAGTGTTTGCTTAAGTTTAATCTGAAGGTAAGTGCTGCCACAGTGAATGTGGCAGATTGGGTCATGACGGGTACGTCCTTTAAAGGGACAAAGAAGCTGCCATCTGCTCCTGTCGATTCTTTCTTTGGTTTGTGTGTGTGTGTGAGTGAATATCAAAAATAAAATGTAAGTAACCTGTTATTATTCTGCACTTAAGAAGTAGGGTGTAAGTGGATGAAAATTGATCCAGCAAATTGAAAAGGGGGTTAAGTGTTTTCTGCCCTATCGACTCTCACTGAAATGACAGTTACATAAAACACTCATTTCTCTCCCATTAGCAGATGAAGCCACGCCAAGTATTGCTAGATGTCCACATTGTAGCACTGCTCGAAGATAGTTTGGTTCTCTTAATGGCTGTCAGTCGAAAGGGGAAAAAATGTTTTGCCCTTATAGATAAAATTGAAACTCTTACGAATGATCTCCTAAAGAAAAGCAAAGAGTCATCTTGATAGAATCTGTCATGTTGTCAAGTTAATTTATTTGTGCGTTTTATTTGAAGTGGTTGGATTCATTCTGAATTGTTTGCACACTGTCATTACTAAGGGTCATTTCACAGATTCACATTAATTGATAGGCTGTCAGTCTGTCAAGGAAAAAGCCTGTCTTAGTGCTGCGTGGTAGCATTTTTCTGATGGGCTTTACAATAATGTTGATGGCTCTGTGTTTGTGTTCAGAGACCACAACATGCATCTCAGCAGGAAGGCCTTATATTTGATTGATTGTGGTGTGTAGCAGAATACATAAGATGTAATTTCCCATGTGGTTAATTTGAATACAATCTGTCTCCTTACAGGACTTGTGGGATTCTGAGATCAAGCTTGCACCATTATTGATCGTAGTGGTACCCGCCTTACCCAGGAATGCAGCCGTTGAGCTTCATGTAACCGCAGTTAAGGATGATCCCTCCAAAAGAACTTTCCATCGGATCACTACAAAAGTTTCGTGTGGATCTATAGAGTGCCACGCTGTGCTGTCTGCCAATCGCAGTAGTGGTTCTCTGTCGCTTTCTCTGGACGTTCAAAGTGAAAACCTGAAGATCAGGCATGTGAAATGTGTCACAGATGAAGTTGGCATCACTTTCACGAAAGCCTTGAAGATGATGGATGCTGCATTGGTGCCACAGTGCGCAAGAGTGTTCTACAAGAGCAGCTGCTCTCTGGTACACCAGATTGTTCATGGTAGGTATACACAACAACCAATGAGCTACAACATTAAAACCACTTATTTTAGCTCTATAAAAACGAAACGGGGTTGTAGGATTGGACTGGTGTGAATTGGGTTTACATCCTCACATCTCTGAATTGTGATTAAACAAATGAGGAGGCAATGTTAAAGGTTTTAGATAGTGACCTGTGAAACACATTTTGTTCAGGAGCCAGAATGACTTCAATATACTAATCAAAGGGCAGCAAACTTAAATGTAAAAATGAGATTTCCACAGAGATTTGCTGGATGACAACCTTCATGACCTTTTGTTCTTTGTTAGAAGATCTTGCAGTATATTTAGCATGATTGATCATCAAAAGGTATTAAACGAAGCAATAATGTAATTCCTTAGCAACCATTTTGCCTGAGAGCTAGGGATGTAAGAAAATTTTGATACAATGAAATATCGCAATATTTTGTGTTATGATACTGAATCAATATTTAAAAGCAGTGTATCGGTTATATATTGAGAATTTACATTCAAACATTTACTGTATTTTTTTTTTTTGTGCGGTGCAATTCAAAGTTCAACTGCTAGGTGGCAGCAGTTTCTACCATCTTCATTCTGACGGAACAACTGACCTCACAATAACTCTGGATGTGTCTGGGAAGCATCTGGCCTAAATTTTCTAAGTAACTTCTTTCTCAGCTGATACTGTTTGGAATGTGAAATGGAATGCCCATGTTTATTTACCTTTTATAATCGTTGCGGGCTGGATTTTAGCGGACATTTCACGCGTGATTATGACATCACCCTCTGTTGTGCGAAGCGTGATCTTCATAAATGGCACAATACCCCTAACCCCCGCATTCAAAAGACACCGTTGTAGCAGAATTGCCCTAATATGCAGCCGTTACAGCCCGACTTGTGGGACAGCAACAAAAGGAGGAGGTCTGGACACATGTTAATAAAAACAGCCATCCAAAAGGACTTACTAACATGGAAAACCACCAAGAGCTCCCAATGTGATCTCTACAATCACTCTGATCTCTCTCTAAAGTTGCACAACCAGCTCAGTGGCCTAGTGGTATCAGTGTCTGCCCTGAGACTGGGAGATCGTGGGTTCAAATCTACCATCTGGTCATACCAAAGACTTTAAATATGGGACCCAATGCCTCCCCACTTGACACTCAGCATTAAGGGTTTGGCTTGGGGGGTTAAACCACCAAATATTTCCCGAGCGCTGCCATTTCTGCAGCTTACCGCTCCCCCAGGGGATGGGTCAAATGCAGAGATATAATTTCAGCAGTGTGCGACAATGACTAATGGGACTTTAACTAAGCAGGCTTTTATGCTGCACCCACAGGTGCAGGCACTTAGCGCAATTACAGGCCGTACACAAGCCAGGCCAATGAAGAGGCAGCGGGGCGTAGGCAGGGATATCCCAAGCAGCCAATCATCCAGTCGCACTGGCACAGCAACATTTGTTTGCCTGAAAGATGGGTGTGGCATTTCTCCCAGTGGCAGTAGCCGTATATTGTCTCCTATGCATTGATATATATATCATATCACCAGATTCTTGCCAATATACACCCCTACTGTGAACCAACCCTTGTAGAAGGTTTTCAAATGCCACAGCATGATTTTTTTAGTAATTAAGAAGGATTTGGAGTTTTGTTTTTTAATTTTAGTCTGAGTCTGCAAACACAAAAATAATTGAGTTGTTTTAGATTTAAAATGTCGCTGAAATTATTTTAGTCAAGTTAGATTTTAATACAAAAAAATATAGAATGTCATTGGAATAATTTGCGTTGTTTTATTTTTGCCTCTGAACCTCAGGTTGTATTTTCCCCATGTGTGCTATAGGATCTTTTTAGGTTTTTAAGCTGCTCCTGATGCGTTTTGCAGGTGGTGTGTGATTTATACCATAAGAGAAGGAAGAGTTTACTGCCACATTTAGCTGTGCGGCACTTCATTCAGTTCTTCGTGCATTTCAGAGCCCAAAGTTTCCCAGGAGATCTTTGACCTCTAACAACAAGATCAGTTTAATTCACATCACCTGTTAGTGGTTTAAAGTTTGAAACTATTTTAAAACAATCTCGGTTTCATTTATTGAAAGATGAATCACATATTTAGCATTCTGTAGAACTCAACAATTGTGAGATGCACCACTCAGCTTGCTAATAATGAAAACAAAGTGACAGCCTGTCTTGCTAGTCTCTTCTCACAGAAAGTTTGAGCTAACATTGGTTGAATCAACATAAAGTATTGAAGGAAACAGCCTCCCCCGAGGATCTCCTCTTCTTCCTGTGTTTAATTATTGTAAGTCATTTGTTGTGTCTGGAGCGTACAGTAACCCAGGCAGCTGGCACAGTCTTTTGTCATCATTACACTTTTATACACCACCGTCTCCGGCTCCCAGGATTCCAGGATCTTGTCAAGATGAATGCGGCGCGGTATTTGTTTTTTCCTGAGAGCTGTTCTCTGCCTGAGAAAAGGGCAATGAGCACATCGATCACGCAGACTTAGCTGTCAAATTGTCGTTAAAGCAGTCAATTAACATTTTTGAATCTTTGCCAAACCAGTCATCTTTCTGTCATTTTTATTGTGACATAACTTTTCATTTTCAGAACGTAGAATTATGGTTTCCTGTAATGAATAGGGAAAAGGTTGATCTGATTAAAATATGTCTTGATATGCATGACAGAGAAACAGAGCAATTTGTGTTGTTATCTAATTATATCATTGTTACTGAGCATTTATTGTGCTTGTCAGTTTTTCTGCTGTCATTCACAACAGATGGTACAGCAAATTTTAGCAAAAGCATATTAATGCAATGCTTTGAGATTTTTAATACTTTTAAATGTATTCTAATAATAAATTACGGCTATCTAAAACTTTTTACTATCTTTCTCTAAATGCCTTTTTCATCACAAGTGTTATAGTTTTATTGGGTAACTGTTAACCCTAAAACCATTTAGTACTGACTCGTCATCGAGATAGAATCTGTTACCTTGCATTGCTCACGCCAAGCTCTGCAAGTTCACCCATTGGCATTTTTATGGGTCACAGCTTATGCTCATTGGGTGAAGAATCGAAAAAGTCACAGGAGAAAACGTTGCACCTCTGGCGTTAGCAGCCACAGCCCTGAGATCGCTGCTGTCAGCACGGGCACACAGAGGAGGAAAATGTGACTGCACAGCCCCTCTTTGATTTACTCGCTTTAGGATTCACAGTTGATAGACGTGGCATATGGTTCAAATGAAACCTTTAAACATCTTGTCTTAACTTGTTACTTACGATACAAGGGTTCTCTCAAAGGTTGGCCCACACAGTTAAATAATTTTACTACAGACCTAAATAATGTCTTAAGACAATAGAATATTAGGAATTTTGTTAAAAAATACATTTATAATTGTTAAAGGTGGCATATGGAACATTTTAATAAAAAGCTATATTTTAAAAAAATAATACCTCCGCATGCAGGCTAAATGTGAAAATAGTCTAGCTATTTCCTCCCTATTTCCTCCATTAGCCACTCGAATAAGAAAAGCCAGTCAATTGCGCATCACATTGAAAATTGGACTCGCTCATCTTGGCTCGCAACTGGGGAAGGCTGTTGTTGATTTAGCGTCCAGGAGAGAGTAGAGCATGTCTTGGCTATGAGAAGCTAAAGTTAGCATTAGCAACTCCACAACATTATTTATTTGTGGTGATAAAACATCAACATTGCAGAGCAAACAGAGTCAGTGGTAAAGTCATGTTGCTGTTAGCCAGTCAGTGGCCAAATGTCTAAATATCAGGAAATAAGACTCCAAATCCTGCTTTGTACCCTCTGGTCTGGCTCAAAACTATTGAACTTATTCATTTTACATGTGGGCGGAGTACTTCAAAGACCTCCTCAATCCCACTGGCACGTCTTCCAGCGAGGAAGCAGAGTCTGGATACTGTGGGTTGGGCTCTCCAATCTCTGGTGCTGAGGTCACAGAAGTGGTCAAAAAGCTCCTCGGTGGCAAGGCCCCAGGGCTGGATGAGATCTGCCTGGAGATCCTTAAGGCTCTGGATGTTGTGGGGCTGTGTTCGTTGACTCTGCAATATCGCATGGACATCGGGGGCAGTTCCGCTTTATTGGCAGAACGGCATGGTGTGCATGTGTTCCAACTACAGGGGAATCACACTCCTGAACCTCCCTGGTAAAGTAAAGGGGCAGCAGTAGCTCAGGAAATAGAGCGGATTGTCCAGTAATCGGAAGGTTACAGGTTTGATCCCGGCTCCTGGCAGAGAATTCTGCTGTTGTGTCCTTTGGCAAGACACTTATCCCACATTGCCTGCTGGTGGTGGTCGAAGGGACCGTGATCTCCAGCTTTTGCTTGAATGGTTCGCAGCCGAGTGTGAAGCGACTGGGATGAGAATCAGCTCATATAAATCCAAGACCATGGTCTTGAGTTAGTCAAGGGTAGAATTCCTTCTCCAGGTCAGAGACGATGTCCTGCCCCAAGTGGAGGAGTTTAATTATTTCGGGGTCTTCTTCACAAGTGAGGGAAATATGGCGTGCAAGATTGATAGGTGGATTGGTGCTGCGTCTGCAGTAATGCGGGCGTTGTACTGGTCTGTCGTGGTGAAGAGAGCTTCGCCTTCCAGCTCAGCTCTCGATTTACCAGTCGATCTATGTTCCTGCCCTCAGTCTGGGCCTCTCTGCTTAGGCTGCATCATCCGTGGCCCAACCCCGGATAAGCGGACAATAATGGATGGATGGATGGCATTTTATGTGTGTTTCCACTGCAGGAATTTTTTTTTCTCAAGCCAGGGTAGTTTAAGAGACCATTTAAAGGTTGAGGAACTCTTTGCAGGTGTTTTAGATTAATTAGTAGATTAGAGCGTGACACTTTGAGCCTAGGTTATTAAACCTTTTAACAATATACTAATGGTCTGATATTTCAAATTTGGGGTTTTTATAAGCTTTAAGTCATAATAATCACAATTATAACTAATAAAGTCTTGAAATATCTCGCTCTGCATTTAATGAGTCTAGCTCATTAGTTGAAATAAATTAACTTTAGCACTATATTCAAATTTTTGGAGTTTCGCCTGTAAAAGTTTGAGATCAATTTTACCAAATTATTTACTGGGATTAGCGCAATACAACCAACCATTGCTCAAATTGAATTTACAAAACAATTTTAAAAAGACATGGTCATTAAAGTCACCTTCACCCCCCTTGTGGCCTCTCTCTTTCATGCATAAACTCACGTCTGTGACGAGTGGGACTGAGGGAGACTCAAAGGTAGAGTGCAATTATTTCCCATCCGGCGGTACAAAGATTAAAACACCCTGACATGAAACAGGCTTAGTGCACAAGGTGTGATGAAGGGTGTGTTTCTTCTCTTAATAAAACCCATCCCTTGTCTGTGATCTCTGTAGCCCGTTGGGTTTTCAGAGAGCTATCTCCAGAGGATTCTGCTTCCCGCAGTGCTCTGATAACACATATTTAGGTGTTTTATACCTTCCAAAAAGGGCCTGTGTTCAGTTGAGGCATTTTAAGCTGAAGCGTATATTAGCTAATTAGAGTGCAGGGGCTCTTTGTAAGGATGTTTGGCACTCTGTGTGTGTGCTTCAAATGAGAGAACAAAGCTTGTTATCAGCTTAACAGCTCTTGTTACCTATGTGTATTGGTTTTACTTTGTTGAAGTTCACACTAATGTCACCCAGTTGATTTTATTTTAATAGTTTGTTTATTGAGATTCAGATAACTCATAACATATTTTAAAGGTGCTGTATTCATTTTTGGGAAAAGCTGTTCAAGCAAACTACATTGTAAAACGTAAAAAAAAAAAAAAAAAGATCAGGCTCCCCCATAGAGTCACAGAATCTGACGGATGCAGAAATTGGTACAACACTGGCTAGCGACACACACACACACACGAGCAGACATGCGGGACACTTGGTTCGTGGCACTAGGCAGTTAAACTAGCTTCCTATTTCGCTGCTCCACTGAGAATGAGCTTTTTGTGAGGGTGTTATGTACAGCAGGTTGAGAGATATTCAGAGTAGAAGTTTGATGGATGGGTTATGAGCCAATCGTTTAGAAGGGGGACCATCACTGGCTTGGATGAGCTTTTTCCAGGATTGTACATTTCAGAGGTGATTATTCAGTTGTTGTTTTTTTGACAAAACATTGAATGTGTTGGTTGCCAAAAGTTTGTAAAGAGCATTTCAAGTAAGATTGAAAAAAATCTTCCAGAAACAAATAGACAGTACATTTAACATGTATTGTATTAGACTGGTATCACTAAGAAGGTAATAGACATTGCATATTATGAAGGACATGTCAGATCACAGTGACCACACCCAAATCCCCTCCAGAATGCCAACAGAAGAAACAAGGCAACTGGGACACACTTGTGACCAATTAGTGTACAGAGCACAAGACGGAAGCGGTCACGTCCCAGCTGCCTGCTGCTAAATAGATGCGCTGTCATCAGGAATGCTCGATAAATTCTTACAAGTCCACTGTCCAGGCAACAGATAAACACACGCGTAACAAGACAAACTCAACGAGATCCAGGGATTAATTCAGCTAGAAACATTTCTGTTCATAAACATTTGGCAGCTATAATTAATGTCCAACTTCAGCTCATGGCTTCATGATAGTAATCCCTACTTTTCCCCTTCACTCTGCCTGTTTTTCAGGTCTTGAAGAAAGTTTCAGAAGCTCTTTGGCTGAGTCCAGTCCCTCCGTGGCTCTGGTTCCAGTCCTGGACCTGCCTGACTCCCAGCTTCTCCACTTGTCCTGCTGGCTCAGTTTATAAAAACACACCAATGTATTGCTTTAGTGTCCAGTTGGGCATTCTGGATAAAGAAGAACAAACAAAACTAACAAAAGAACATAGGTGAATATGGAAATCTCCCCATCAGTGTTGACTGCTTTAATAAAAGTTGATGCGTCTACTCCACTTCAGAACCCAGAACCATGGAATCTGAGTTTAAGACTTCAGCAGCTGTTCATTTACCTCAAACAGAAGTCTGATGATCCCTCTCCATCTTACGGTTACATACCAGAGGACTGGAGAGCATAGTCCACAAAGCAGTGTTTCATTTCAGGAGGTGATAAACTCTATCCTCTGATATCTCACCGGTTCTGGTGGAATTTCTCTGAGCTTGCTAGCTGACAGCCTCTCATAAAGGCCCCGGCACCACCTCTGACACCATCTGTTCAGTTGTAAACCCGCAGATTTACTGTGTGACCGCTCTTCGAGCCTGTGTGTAATGTATTTGGATGAGGTGAGTGAATTTCTCTCTCATGCTCCATGGGGCAATGGATGTGTTATTATTGTGTAATAGGCAATCAGCACCGAGCACCTGAAAAGATTAAGCCTCTTTATGTTTTCTATTGATTCTAAGGCAGCCTGGTTAATAGAAGAAGGACACTAGCACACAAGGCTTCAGGGCAAGTGTGTGTTTTGTTCACAAGTGTGTGTGTGTTGAAGGGGATGTCAGTGGACAGAGTGTGACAATATTGGAAGAAAATAACACCATTAAGCATCACTTCTGGAACATTTGTTTTCTCAAAGATCATGAACCATATTGATAATCTAAGTTTGAATGCATCTTCACTCGGCTTTTCTCTTCAGCGTGCTCGCCGAGTGGAGTGGGTTATTGATCTTCACTCGCTACGATGTTCTTCTGATTGTTGTCATCAAAAATTGAACAATAGAGGCAGCCGATAGAGCCTTAAGACTTGTATTGAGTGTTGAAACACACAAACAAGCAATTATTTATAAGCATGAGCGTCCGATTCTGTATAACTATACAGCGTGTGCTAATGTTTGAATGATTCGAACACAACCCTCTAGAAATGAATCCTGAACTTTCAATTGATGTTGCTTTTAAATCATTACAGAAATGTGGGCTTTTGTTATGTGTTTTTACATGTCAGTAAAAATCTGTAAACCTAAATAGGAGTTAGATGATGTTTAATCTGTCTGTAGCTCTTAAATAACCAATTTACTTCTGTCTGAAGGGGAAAAGTTTGTGTTTTTTACACTTTTTTATTTTCCAATAAAATATTTCAAAGAAAAATCGCTCAACAAAACACAATACAATTTCTTTTTATTGCTTCTTGAATCGGCGAAGCTGCTTTTGTTTATAAATCAACAACAGAAGCTGTGAAGGAATTCACATGTTCAGAACTTTTCACAACTCTCAGAGGGGCACAACCACCAGAATTCTCCTCACCACTTTTCCATCACACTCTAAACATTATATTCTGTCTTTCAGCAGCCGTGTTTTCATACACACTCTGGCGAAGCCACAAGTATACCCTCACAACCTCATCCTGACCAATGTGATAGCCAATGGCGGACACGTTTCTTCGTGTCCTCACCACTGTGCCGCCTCTCTAAATGAATAAAGACAGGGTGACATTTATCTTTTTTTTATGTGTGTGTGTTTTGTCAAATGTAAATTTTTCTACCAAGCTGACCTGCAACCACTCTGCAAAGAAATAGGCTGTTGTGGCTAATATTGTCCTTTGTGTGGAGTGTATCAGCCTGCGGCGCTTGTCATTGTGGCCTTGCACATGGACTTTAACTGTGTTTCTTCCTCCAGGCAAGCCCTGCTAATGTGTGTGTTTGTGTGTGTGTGTGTGACTATTTTCCCCCACAGCAGGGCTGCAGTGGGGTAGCCTGGCTCAGGAGTAGCCTCTCTGCACGAAAACGCCTCCTCACATCGTGCTCCTCTTGCCTCGGTGACTGCGGTTTTGTTTGTTTTCATGTTGGAATCCTTTTTGTTTCGTAATGTATTGTTTTCTTCTTCCCAGATGGGCTGTGAAAGCATGTTTTTATGGTCGCAGCAATGACTTAAACTTTCTGTTTGCTGAATGTACCAGTCCTCACGTGCTGTTTGGTGGTGGCTGCTCCCCTCCTGTGGTCACTTGAAGTACTGCAGTTTGAACAAGCAAGACCTTTCTGTCCCTCTTGTTCTCAGAATACCTAGACTGATCTAAAGATGGGTTATTAAATTATATATTTACTGTATGATAAATGCATCGGATGATGCATCACTGTGTCTTTAAGGCATGTTAAAATGATGGTTTAATATTTTCAGCCATATGCCTTCCATCTTACAGTGAAGTAACAACGTGCTCAGCTGGGATGATGCACATGATGCAGAATGCTGAGGGTTGTCTACTGATTCTAAATTCCTCCAAGTGTTAGCAAAGACATTAATGTATTTTGATTTGACAGTAAATGCAGAAGGAGCTTCAATTCCCACCTCCGACAGAACTTCGAACACGTCCCGGGGGAGGCGGGGGACATTGAGTCCGAATGGACCATGTTCCGTGACTCCATTGTCGAGGCGGCTGACCGTAGCTGTGGCCGCAGGGTGGCCGGTGCCTGTCGTGGCGGCAATCCCCGAACCCGCTGGTGGACACCGAAGGTTAGGGATGCTGTCAAGCTGAAGAAAGAGTCCTATCAGGTCTTTTTGGCCTGTGGGACTCCGGAGGCAGCTGATAGGTACCGGCAGTCCAAGCGGAATGCGGCTCGGGTGGTCGCAGAGGCAAAAACCCGGGCATGGGAGGAGTTCGGTGAGACCATGGAACAAGACTTCCGTACGGCTTCGAGGAGATTCTGGTCCACCATCCGGCGTCTCAGGAGGGGAAAGCAGTGCACTACCAACACTGTTTACAGTGGGGAGGGTGTGCTGCTGACCTCGACTCGGGACGTTGTGAATCGGTGGGCCGAGTACTTCGAAGACCTCCTCAATCCCACCGGCACGTCTTCCAGGATGGAAGCAGAGTCTGGGGATTTTGGGTTGGGCTCTCCAATCTCTGGAGCTGAGGTCACTGAGGTGGTCAAAAAACTCCTCGGTGGCAAGGCTCCGGGGGTGGATGAGATCCGCCCGGATTTCCTTAAGGCTCTGGATGCTGTGGGGCTGTGTTGGTTGACGCGGCTCTGCAATATCGCGTGGACATCGGGGGCAGTTCCACTGGATTGGCAGACCGGGGTGGTGGTCCCCCTATTTAAAAAGGGGGACCGCAGGGTGTGTTCCAACTACAGGGGGATCACACTCCTGAGCCTCCCTGGTAAGGTCTATTCAGGGGTTCTGGAGAGGAGGGTCCGTCGGATAGTCGAACCTCGGATTCAGGAGGAGCAATGTGGTTTTCGTCCTGGCCGTGGAACACTGGACCAGCTCTATACCCTTGGGGGGGTCCTGGAGGGTGCGTGGGAGTTCGCCCAACCAATCTACATGTGTTTTGTGGATTTGGAGAAGGCGTTCGACCGCGTCCCTCGGGGGGCCCTGTGGGGGGTACTCTGGGAGTATGGGGTACCAGGCCCCTTGATACGGGCTGTTAGGTCCCTGTACAACCAGTGTCAGAGCTTGGTCCGCATTGCCGGCAGTAAGTCGGGCTCGTTTCCGGTGAGAGTTGGACTCCGCCAAGGCTGCCCTTTGTCACCGATTCTGTTCATAACTTTTATGGACAGAATTTCTAGGTGCAGCCAAGGTGGTGAGGGGATCCGTTTTGGTGGCCTAAGGATCAGGTCTCTGCTTTTTGCAGATGATGTGGTCCTGTTGGCTTCGTCAGAACGTGATCTCCGGCTTTCGCTGGAGCAGTTCGCAGCCGGGTGTGAAGCAGCTGGGATGAGAATCAGCTCCTCTAAATCCGAGACCATGGTCTTGAGTCGGAAAAGGGTAGAATGCCTTCTCCAGGTCAGGGACGAGGTCCTGCCCCAAGTGGAGGAGTTTAAGTATCTCGGGGTCTTGTTCACGAGTGAGGGAAGGGTGGAGCGTGAGATCGACAGGCGGATTGGTGCTGC